>JAQIWA010001538.1:0-17798 GCA_034693305.1 Eueremaeus valkanovi | reverse complement strand
AAGGCTCACAGAATAGGAACCTTTGGTTCACAATTCAATGCATTGTAGGAAATATACGTTTACAAAATGCACCTTCAACCTCCCAAACTTTCAGCTAAACCCCCCTCCCTGGCATGGCTTAGTAATACAAGAAAAATTGAGTTCGGAACAAGGTACAAACTTAGTTGTTTTGGTCGGATGACTCCACCCCCAGCCCACTGACAGCAACTAAACCCCAGAAACGCTTTTAGACTTACATTGTTTTGTAGTCAGTTTTATCTAACAAACAGAACTAAATGCGCGCAACAATTAATTTAAGCGTTTTTGTACTAAACCAACAAAAGAACTGAATGCGCGCTAATTGTTAAGTAAAACTGAATTAATAATAACGTAAGCCTAAAATCGTTTCAGACATTGTGTCAATCAATTAACTGATTGAGTCCGGGTTCGGCTCAATATTATAGTTATAGGTTTAGAATAAGTTTATATCATTTGATTCAAACATATCAAACAATAAGAAAAGAATTCAATAAAGATTTCAATTTTAATTCAAATAAATTGTCAATCAATTGTAGTGTTGACCGAATGGAAAGGGAGTATAAGTAGTGAAAACTACACATTCTGGTAGAAAATATAGCATAAATGCAATTATCAAATAATTCATATCAATTAATGATAACTGAATTGAAACAACATTTTAATTAATTAATTAATAACTCAAAGCATATTAGAGTCTATGTTAAAGTGTTTGCATTCAAATATGATTTCCACATATTTTTTATTTGAATTTTTCTCATTAGAAATGACTTTACATATAATTTAGAGCCAGGTATAGGGAATATGAACAATCAGATTTATTTCTGAACAAATAAGAAAAGCCTTAAAAATAATGTCTTTCTATAATAAGAGTTCAGAAAAAAATATTTTTGAATAAAATCTTTTTCCAAATAAAAGCACAATAAATGAAAAAATATGTCAATATTTAATCTGAACTATATTTTCAACAAATGGCAGAAAATATACTCTTTTTTCTGCTCTGATATATAAATATTGGAAGAAATAAAACTAAATAAATAGGAAAAAAGAGATTTCAATTCCGTTTCAGTCAATTGGCGTAAGAAAAAGAAATGCATAGAAAAAGTTGAAAATACTATCAAACGGTATATAAATATTTGCTTCTCAGCAGAAAATCACTACTCATTTCAATAAAGCCTTACAAAGCATACAAATAGAGAGTTCTGTGAAAATTGAAAAAAATAAAGAAATAAAAACCAAAGTTATAAATGAAATGTTCGATAAAATATGTTTCAGTCATAAAAAAAATTGTGCAAAAAATATATACATTTTTATAGTGTAGTCAAAAATTAAACAAAAAAAATATTCAATAAATAAAATATAAGAAAATAATAATAATATCATTATATTTGTCAGTATTTCAAATAAACAGAAAAAAAATTCCAATAAATATAAAAAAGAGAGAAAAATAATGAAATAAATTGAAAATAAATTGAAATCAATGTAAGAAATGTTAATTAAGAACCCCATGAGCTGAATAAGCTTGCTTAATTCTGATCTCGATAATCCTAACCTACTTTTTTCCATTTTATTAGTTTGAGATAAGAGTCGACTTAACAAAAAATATATTCATTTAATCGAGTATTTAATTAACATTTTATACACTTTATTATAGACTCAGAAAATCTTTGTATTCAATGCTTAAAAACTTTTGCTTTAAGTCTTGTGTCGAATAAAAATCTTAACTCATCTCAAGTCGAAACTCATTTAACGACTTATTTGACTCAACAATAGTAGGCTTTCATCTCAACTCAAATACTCGAATCGATATATAATTTATGATAGAATTCATTACAAAGAGTAGAAGACTTAAGAATATTCCGTATAATGTAATTAAATTTCTTTTGAAATTATTTATTGAAAAGATGTTTAATTAGTTTTATTAAGTTTTATATAATTTTTAACTAAACTAAAGAATATTAAAATAAAAACTTTTTTAATTAAAATTTTTATTCGGATTAAAATAAAAGTACAGTCAATACTAATTCTATCGATGGTCAAGTTCAGCGAACCTGGGTAAAAACCTGGTTTTGACCGGAAATATGTCGTTTTTGAGCGAAATTAGACTAAATTCAGTTGAATTAAGCTTAAGTTAGCCTTGATTGTTGATTATTTAATGAAATTTAACCAGTCTGGGCAGTGCAGTCTGGGGGTATGACTCTGCAGTCTCGGCAAAAACTTAGGTGGGTGCTTTGGCTCAACACCCCCATCCCTTACTAATACCTATGTAAATATTTAACTGATTTTTCTGAAAACAATTGACACAATTGGCTGAACGTGGACATCCTTGGTCAACTTCAGAAAATGAAATGATTGTCAAACTTTTGAGAGACTATAACACAATAAACACAGAGAAAGAGTAATTATTTCTGTCTAATAGTCTTGTTATGTCTCAAACATTTTTAAATGAAATAAATGTCAATTGAAATATTAACCTGTTTATTAGTTTTCTTTACTAACAACAGCCAATTGATTAAACGACAATTTTTGTATAGATTTTAGTTTCCAATAAACAAATATTTGAATACAAATTTCAAAATCAATTATCAGAATATAAAATGTCATTTAATTATGTCATTGAACTGAGAGAGTCGTAATCGTTAGCGAATTGACAGACATGGAGACTGATGAGGGTTAAAATGTTTTGAAAAATAGTCTATTTGTACAGTAATACGGCTAACAATATATATTCTATTCTTATAAATCTTGTCTCCCATTCCCTTCGTCTGCAAGTAATGTCTTTCCATTTCAAATATGACTTTACTATCCATTTGTAAGATTACTCTTTACTGATAGCACTGATACACACAAAGTAGGAAAACATCAAAAAATATCCGTTTCTTGGCTTTCAGTCTATCTCTGTCTCTATTTGTCTCTGTCTTTCTCTATGTGTTTATGCTTTGAATTATGAAATACTATATATTGAGCGCAAATATTAATATAATAACATGTTTTCAAAACTTTTTCATTTACTCTACTTATAAGCACTTCATTAAAACTATTAATAAAATATATGATTAGTTCGTAAACCTTATTATCAAAACCTAAACAAATACAGAATAAATGAATGCATTGAAATCAATGGATTGCAGCTATGCTCAATTATTTGTAGATACAAGTGATCAAGAGCAAGGTAGCCTTTTCAAACATGATAAAAATAATTGTAAACATATGTTTGTTGAGAAATGACCAGTGTCATTTATAGAATACACACTTATGTATATATTCAAAGAGTCAACTTGGTTTATTTTCTGTCTAGTTACAAAAATAGCTTATAATGCCTTCATTAGCCTTTGACCCTATAAATTGACATAGAATTTGAATAATTGCATGAGCAGGCTCAATAAAATATTAATATTGTTTTGTTTATAGTTATCTAATGCCTCAAAAGGACCATTGCTTCAGTGAATGAAGTGTTAAGAAAAACCTTTCATTTATTTCTATAAAAAAATGTAAACTTGTTCATTTCTCCACTTCCAACAAACGAGTAGAACAACCCCATCCCTTTGGCCCACCATTGAATGGTATAATATAGGCATCTCTGGTAAATATAAACTATATAAACAGTGTGTGAGTGCAGACGAATCGAAAGAGTGGACAAAAATAAATCAAATAAACTGTTATTCAATGCGCACACAAACAGAATCTCTGATTTCATATTTGTTTTACAAATAATTAATACTTTAATGGATTTTCAATTAAATTAATTCTGTTTCCTATTTACTCATTAATAAATTACTTTTAATCTGTGCTTATTCTAAGAGTGACTCGCTTTTTGAAATATTTAACAAGCTAATCTCGTAGAATTTTAAATGCTCTATGCACAATATGCAAGAGAGAAACTTATTTGCAATTAAACAATAATTATTTTAATATACAGTAAATTCAATTTTTATTACAATTCTTATAAATTCATTATTGAAAAACTGTTTTAACGTTAGTTTAAAAAGTATCTTGAACAAATTAGATCAAGCTCTAATTTACCCATAATATGATTCAAATGATAGCATAATTAGTTGCTTTTATCTTAAATAACAATAAACATAATTAACTCTATATTTTTTACAAATATTACATTATTTGCAACAATTTTTGTAATAAATTTGAAGCAGTTTTGAAGTTATTTTATATTTAGTTTATATTTGAATGAATGCATTCGACTCTTGGGATTGAATTATTTGTATCTCTCTTTTCATAAACAATATTGAATTATTCAAATGTGACCCAAAATGTTGGAGGATATACGCAAGGTCTCAATGATGTCACATACAGAGTGAATCAGGTCTGACGCAGCAATTGAATCGCGCGCCACAGAAAAACTACAGGGGGTACAATATTGAGACTGGTCTTATTTGAAAGAGGGATAGATAGGGTTTGATAAAAATTATATATGAAAAATATTCTTGCACAATTCAAGGCGCTAGATTCGAAAAAGCTAAAATATTGAATTTTCTAAAAATAATTTGTAAAAATTTAATTCGAGCGCCACCTAAAATTTCCAAAATTATCTACTTCGAATTGACCATGGACAAATCTAGTATCGCTTTCATCTCAAAATATTTGCATCTGTATCGATAAAAATTAGTTTTTCTTACAAATTAGATTATTGATAAAAACAATACTTCAACATTTTTCCATTCTAGCGCCTTGAATTGTGCAAGGATATTTTTCATATATTCAATTGTTGCAACAGACCTGATTCACTCTGTATATTCATACAAAATATTAAAATATTATAACAGAATTAGAATACATTATATGTTATTATACTAATGTAATAAACAGTTCTGGTGTCAAATCAACAAGGGACAATAATCTTTGTACTGATGTGGATCATTTAGGCGAATTTATGATGGCTAGTTTGCAAATGTGTGAGACGTGCAAGTATATAATGCAACCATTATGACTAATAACTTATATGCTTGTTTCATTAAGAATAGAATGGATTGATAATGATCTTGATCTAAATTATTAAGTTTTTCAGTTCTAAGAATCTAAGCTATGCACAAATAATTTCAATACTGTTAAGCAATCTGTCATTGAGTAAAGAATTCGCAGAACTCCTCAAACCTAAACGACTATATTATACAGAGAGAAGACCTCTCTATAAAATCGTCAATTCCCCCTTGGCCCATTCTGCATCACAGCCGGAATTGCAAATTAACGTATAGTACTTTCCTTATAAATCATAATTTATGACTAACTCCTCATATACTGTACGTCTTTATACAGTATATTATGATATAATACTTGGAATTAAAAATGTTTATTCAGAATAACATCGACTCTATTAAGACCAGAATATTTAATCTTAAGTGCTTTGCAGTGAAGAGGCTTTTAAACAGTATTAGCAAAATTGCAATTCTGTAATCACATTCAGTTATTCTAATAGAGTCTGTAAATAGTAGAGAGGGTTAGCATAAAATGATAAAATTTTATAAAAAAAATATGTGTACAAAGATTATAGCATGGTCATGTTATGTTATTGACGTTCTTTTCCAGCGCTTAAGGCTTACACTCGTATATACAAACATTTATTTGCAACTCACGAATGGTTTCCTATTTTGTTGCCAAACATTCTTCGCATGCATTCAAATAAATCACAATTTGAGAGCAATTATATTGTAATCGATTTCCAAATAAATTTTTCCTTTTATGTGAAAACAAATTATTTGAATTTGTAATAAAATACAATATGTGTTGAGTGGGATAATTTACACTGAACAGAGATGTCCAGCTGGGCAATGAGAGTAACCAGAGTGAATATTTTTGTTTACTATAATATTATAATAACTTTTAAACCCTTTTCATCACTGATTTTAACCAATATTATTGGTCTATATTCCAAATTCTTATGGTTTGATCCAATACTTCATGTTTTAGTCCTTAAGGACGGAATGGCATCACTTGAATGCTTGGCATAACTTCTATACAACGTTAATCATATAATAATTAACTGAATAGCCAGGACTGGACAAATTGTGTATTATTTTTCATTTTTTCTGCGTATTTCTAAATAATTTGAATTTTTTTCTTATTAAAAATAATCAAAGTTTAAATTATTTTCTAAATTTTACATTAAATTCGTTTATATTTATATTTAATTTGATTTTATAATGTTATAATTGTGAACGCATATGATTTGTACCTAGATTGCTCTCTATTAACTGGCTTATTGATCTTGTTTCTAAATTGAATAACTTATCGCTGATATATCGGATAAAAAATTTGATTCATATTATTTGAAAAATGATTTAAACCTTCCATTAGTTGGAAAATAAATTGTTATCAGACGGAGAGAGAACTCAATCAAATGGCAAAAGCATTGATGCGTTCAGTATTTGACTCTACACTCACTTACACTACAAGTGATTGTTCTGTTATCGGTCTCTCATATAATGTCTGAGTTATATAACTCTAATATCTAATCGTATACTTCAATGGAAACGTTGATAAAGAAAAATCTGTTCAGTCTTTCAAATGTTGGCAATGAAGCTGAGCTCCAATTTATAAAGAGCTCTATACTGTCACCAGAGATATGGAAAGTCGATATGATATTAGAGTTGTTTATTTTGACCAATACATGGATAAATCGATACAATGCACGAATTACTATACGAATTGCCCTTGTCCACTTTAATGGGTGTACAAAATGTGCTTTTTTATGTTGCTTATTGTGACTGGCTCAATTAAGGCATCTCTGCGTCAGCCAATTAAGTATAAAAACTACAATAATTGCGAAATTCTTTATTAAATGATAAGTTTCAAGGATGTGTCCAGGCCACTATTCATATATGAGCGTGCACATTTTTTGTTGTTGATTTGATTTTCAATTATATTAATCAAGTCTCTTATTAGTTATTAGTAATAACTTATTACATATAAAAATATAATTTCATATATTCTTCTCTACAATAAAAATAATTAATTTGTTCTTCTGTTGAAAACTTTAGTGACAAATGTGAAAAATGGAAAGACTTTTCTCCTATCTGTGCCTACCCTTCCTTCCCTAACGCACAGGCAGTCAACTATAAACCAGACAATACTAACAATTACTCCACTATTTTTTTGGTGAAGAATAAAAGTTAATTGAGCTCTACTGTATTTGCTACCATATTTTATCAGGGATGTACAGACAAAAGTGGTCCAGCTTATTCATTACAGATAATCAGTTTTAATAAAAACTCGATAAATTTTATGTACACCAGAGCAGGTGTCCAAGAACATTTATTTTTTCCAATAATTAGTTCTACCCTGATACCCAGCTGGCACTACATCTATTGTAGCCAAGTTTGGCCAACTCTGCACTTTGATTAGAATTACTGTTTCTCTCTATTTCTTATCAATCGACTAAAATATATAATTACTTGCAATTGAAGTGTAGTATCATTTATAACAATTAAATACATATCAATTGAATTGATTTTCTCTTCAGTGCTAATCAATTGAACGCTAATCAAACAAATAGAGTATTTCTTCGTATTGTTTGTTAGAAAGAGTAAAAAATTAAACAAAAGAATGACTCGAATGAAATGAAATTGAGAAAGAATATTGAAAAAGTTAGGATTATTTGATACCAGGTTAAATTAGGAATGTTCACAATGTATCAGTAGATATCAGGATAAATTTGATGAAGATTTTTCAAAGAATACGACCATGTCACTATATGCTATCAGGCTAAAGCAATGCTGAACACTGAACACCCTTGCAATAAAATAAATAAATGTTCAGCAGAAAAGGGAACTCCACTGCACTGTCTAACCATTTGCCTCTTCAAATGCAAGAGCTTTGGGCGCAGACTATAAGTATAGCTAATATTTATTTGCTCTCTATTTCATACAAAAGTTCTTCATTTTTGCATATAATTTAATGAAAGCACAAAATATAGAAATAAAGACTAATTATAATGAGTTAAGAAATCCAAAATCAATAGTCTTTATTGACAGGGATTTCAATCTACCATAAATTACAATAACAAGGTGCATTCACTCTTTACTTTAGTGCTGGCCATTCATAAAATACAGTAAAGAGATGTTAAGCAACAGAAATCAAAGTGCACTTCACTGTCTGGCTCTCAGACTAACTATCCGTAACTCAAACTGAATAGCTTTGAGCGCAAACATTGAGTTGCGATAAAAGTTTACTATTGTTTCATATCTTATAAATAAAGTAATTAAATATAAAAGTTATCCAATGTTTCCGTTTTGTTCGTAGTATTGAATATGAAATAAAATTTATACTAATATTATTGGAAACAGTATTCTGTTATTCTGTTTACAGTTTTAATTGTTTTATTCAAATTTGAAATGATTTACATCTTGTGGTTAAGTCGACTAATATGTTAATCAGAGCCCAGTTGATTGAGCTATGCTTCAATCTACACTGTATCAATTATCACTTATCACTTCCATCTTCTCTATTATTCTTATGCACTCTAATCAGTCGATTCAATGGTCTGATGGATAATACAATTCTTCTATTCCTTATTCTTGTTTAGCCTTAAAATAGCTATCGCTTCGACTTATCCGCAGATCAGAGCTATTATGCGATATATTGTTGTGAACTAAACATTGGATTCTTCGTTGACTCTCATCGCTATCGCATAGAAAGCCGTTGAAAGCTATCGATCGAACGGAAAGACTGATTGTAAGGCTTGTAATGAGATTTATGTAATTATATTCTATGTGTCGACAGAGTCTTAAAACCATTTTAAACATAAATATAAATTTCAATACAATAGACACGAAAACATAGAAACATTTGATTTGAAGTATTGTAAGAAAGTGTCATTTAATTTGAAACTATATAAAAACGAGTGCTCCGGGTAATATAGTTTATCAAACCAGGTATATAAGAAATTGGTGAAGGAATTTAAACTTATTTTAATGCTTTTTAAAAATCTCATTGAATATAACGAATTCCTTTTGAAAATGCTTTCAATACTTATTTAGATTTAAACAGTTATTATGTGTTAAAAGACTATAGATTTTTATGTACTTTTATTCAGTGGAAAAGATGTGTTTTTATATACTTTTTCACCAGTGCTAAGCAGAAAGAGGAAAGAGAGCAATGTATTTGTAAAAGGTTTTTAAGAGAGACGAAATACACGTCTATTGAGTTGTGTTGAACTCCAGAAACATAGAGCGCATTAGCGGTACATAAGGATGGGTTGAGTGCAGAGTAGAGAACATATCGCGTGAACCGATTGAATGCATAGACAACTCGTTCAGAGCTATACAGAGCCATACAGTCATACAGTGTGTTGCCTACAGAGACTAAACTGCACACAAGTATCTGTTGGAGAACCAGCACTCGTATGCCAGCGATTAGTTGATTGTGTTTTTGCTCCTCTTCTCCTCAAACTCTGATTTGTCGTCAAAACAATCAATTAGTTTGTGTTTTAATTACAGACACTTAATGTGAATAACATTTCACTATTGACTTCATACACAACTCAATTGATTCTAATCAACAGTATTTTCAGGAAAAATAATTACACTTCAGACAGAAAAACAATTTCATCCAAAGCTTTAATCTTTAATTCAAACCTTAATAATCGTAAAGTTTTTGTGCATACCATTGAATGCGAAGAAAAAGTGTATTTAAAACAAACCCTTATTTTCCTTATTCTTGCAGTAAGTGCTCTGAATATCAAATGACTCTTATTTTGCGCTGAAAACTAAAATTAATGGTAAGTAAAGAAAAAAAACTTTTCACACAATATATAAATATAATAATAAATAACAATTTTTTTGCGTCTCTGTTATGAAAAATATATAATTTCATAGCCTATGAAAACCATAACTTCATAGACACTTAACAATGAAAACTAATGACTTTATTGTCTCTAAAGTCTCAGAGCTATTAGTTTTCATAAATTTTATTCTCGAAAATTGTGAGAAAATTATATTTCTTTTCCAATAAAACTAATAATTCGTTTGAAAAATGCTTCACA
Source organism: Eueremaeus valkanovi (assembly GCA_034693305.1). Taxonomy (NCBI): domain Eukaryota; kingdom Metazoa; phylum Arthropoda; class Arachnida; order Sarcoptiformes; family Eremaeidae; genus Eueremaeus; species Eueremaeus valkanovi. The sequence continues at coordinate 7,789 of JAQIWA010001538.1, read as the reverse complement.
ACTGCAAATCATTTCAGTCTTTCTTTGCTCTCATATTATATATATTTTTTTCAAAACTGAAATCAAGAGAAAAAAATTCTTATAAAATAAGAACTAATCGACAAAAAGGCTCAAAATTCTGTTCCATCAGCACTGGATTGACAGCGAACTCATTCAAGTGATTAATTCATTGAATGGAGAGAAAAGTTTGAAATATACTTATAGATGAAAAAACGTTTCGCTCTTTATATATAGGAATAAATCTCAATAGAATTTTCACTGCAATTGAAAGACACATTTGTCAACTGCTGTGCGAACAACACATTATACTTATAGTACTGTATATACGGCACAGAACTGTTCTCTACGTTAACAGTAAAACACTAAACAAAAGTACAGAGAAATTCTGTAATCATTATTCAGTGTATTATATAATTAATGATAATATCATTCATAATAATAATAAAATATAATATTATTCATCAAAAATAATATAATATGAGATGATCAAGGTTTCCTCTTGGAATAAAGTCAACAGATTAATCACCACAAGCAAAAACTTTTATATCTGGTTTATATATATTTTTATTCACTTTACTCATTCAAATGGTGTATTATCAGAGGGTAGGGATTGTATAGGCTTGAGGTCAGATATTCTGACAAAACTATATACTCATCATTGAAATAGATTTCTTAAATTTTTCGCTCAAAGACTTGGATAGAAAAGAATTTTTGAACCAATACTGACAGTGCAATAGATATGAAATATAATTGAATTTGTTTTCAAAAATCTAAGTTATATTTCTATTAATAAGTTTTGTATTAAAAGACGAGAAAAAAAATAGATTTTTATGATTTAGTAGAGTTAGAAATGTGATTCTCCTCAGGATATTCACTGAAGAAATATTAATATCTTTACTCTACATATGAAAGAATATTCTTTAAAAGAAAAATCATTTACAACTCGTATTCTATAAAATATATATATATTTTGTAAAAATATTTTTTTTCTTCTTCCAGAAACTGATAGCACAGTTATAATGATGTTATTCTATACGACACAGAATATACAGAATATGTTATACAGAATATTGCGAATAAAGCGAATCTAATTTTTTCTTTAACTCAAGCATAACATTACATAAGAAGCGAATAATAATTTTTATCAAACTTTCGTAGATTAGCTCAAAAATTCTTCTTTTTATTTAATAGCAAGGAATCAATAAAAAGAAGTTTAGTTTCAACTGTATATTCAGTGTAGAAATTGTGTACATTTTGATGGCTTAATGACTGTCAGAATTTATTAATGCAAATGTTTTTATTAGTTTTAATTCAATCTATACTTCTTATACTACTGGCGCTCATTAGCGATCGGAGTGACAGATAGTAAGGCCTGAATTGTCGAAGTCATCGCTTTCTTATATATAACGAGACTTTTCTTTAGATTAATTTTTTTCACAAATGATCTCAAATATAAATCTAACAAAAGAATAGTCAAGAGATTAATAATAAAGAGGAGACTCTAGTGTGTGCTCACCATTGAAATGATCAAGGATATTTTCAAATGTCTTTATTTTAAGGGTATTTAATATTTAAACACTTACTATACAAATAGTCCGGCGTTTAAAAATATATCTGCACTTCTAAAGTAACCTTGGTATTCCTTAATCAATTCTATTCTTGTTAATTTATAATATTATATATGAGCTGAGATGTGCAAGTAGTCATATGATTGAGAAAGGTAAAGCAATCGATTGGCTATTGCATACAAATGTGTATCAAGGTAACATTTTCAGTGAAATTCAAACTGATACATCATGAGTTAAGTAAAGTATCTTGAACTAAAACAATTAACCAAGATTAAAATTTACAACCACCCGTACGCCTGGCACTTTATGTATAAGAAAGAGAAAGTCAGATAAAATGTTTTATTACTAATTCTCAGATTTAATAATTAATTGAAAATAAAAAATAATGATGTGGGATCTTTACATGCCAACGAATAGTTGCCATGGTGTTCATACGCCTACACCTTGGATATGTGAAATAAGTTGATTGTCAGTATTGAGAGCACAAATGTGTTCTTAAGCCCATTTTGCTGTTAAGAAGAAATTGTTTTGTTACGAAACAGACAAATAACTGGCTTTAGAGCCCCCACTGGCCATCTCTGCAAGTATTTTAAGGATTGTGTCATTAAATTTGTTTCATTAAAAAAAATGGTTTAAACGCTGTCTTCTCTCCAGATCTCTGTAACCCATAATAACCTAACTATAGCTCATCTCTACTCTCCGTAACATTGCGTTCAAATGTATTCTTTGTAATTCATTTGAACGTAATTTTATTAAACATGAAATTCGAGATAAAATATCTCTAATTTTATTCATTTTTTCTAATTTTATGATATTCTGAACGAAAATAAGTTTATTTGAAGCGAATATGTAATGAAAAAACACAAATAAGAGATGGGTTTTAAAAATTTAAGCAATGAATACAAAAAGAAAAATAAGAAATATTGCAATAAAAATGAATATATTTTTAGTGCAGAGAAACGTAAAGATTATTTATGACTTTTTTCAATGATTGTGAATAACATTTGCATTGAATTGTGTAACAGAAAAATTCGGCTCAAAATTCACTCTTTTTAATGATTGGAAATAATGTTAGGAAAGAGAAAAATATTTCTATTTTTTTTATTTTACGCTTAAATAATAACATTTGGCTTTCATAACAAAATGCAAACACAAATAAAAAAACATAAATATTTAATACGAAAATTGCGAATGAAAAATAAAATGATAGATAAGACTGCCAAGATACAAAATGGTAACATCAGCCGGCTCTGACATACTGTAGTAGCAAATGATTTCCTTCGCAAAAGTTTTTGTTAGAATTTTATTTTCGCTTTCAATGCATTTTATTTAATGTTTTAATGAAAAACATTTTGTATTTTCTTATTTTATATCCAAATTATAATGAATTCAAAGTAGCTCTGGTGCTTTAATTGCTTAATTTATTCAGTGCTTTAATAGGAAAGTGGATATAATTCACTCTAATATTTGCTTAATTATAATGGAATAAAATATTTTTGATTTAATGAGTTTTTAATTTTCTAATTATTTTTCTACCATCTAAATGAGCAGTATCCTTTTAGCAAACATACTTTCCGCAATCATCAAGGGATAATGGGTAATGGGCGAGTTCAAATACTTACATATGTAGCCTTGATCTTTACTATAATTGATAAAGAAACATTATGTATGCAAATTGAATCAGGCTTATACTGAACTAATAATACCACTGGTTTATCATTTATCAAGCATAAATATTTGATGGCATTCTTATCTGATTGAGCAGACAATTCAGATATACCCGGATTAGGTTTGTATAAAAAAAAGTACTTCTCGTATAAAAATCGATTGATTTGATTAACACAATTCGATCGACTATTCTCTTATCGATTATATAATTGACAGCGAATTATATAATAATTTTTTTGGATAACAATTCTGACAAAAAGTATCCATTGATTGATTGGTCTCTAAGGGAAGCAATATTTTATTTTCTAATAGAATAGTATTTATTATTAAAACAAATATCTTTTGCTTTAAAAGAGTAACCCGGAGTACTTTTTGGCTCTTTGTTCCTTTTGAGCTCAAAACTAATGTAACACTAATGAGAAAAATCAATTAAAAAGAGATGAAAAGAGATGAGACCTATATTTGTAAAGCAAACAAAATTACATAAAACTTAATGGCCTTTAAAATCATTATTTAATTAAAATGCTGTTAAAACTCGATTATAATCTACAGAGTATTGTCTTGTTTACACTGGTAACATTTTAAAATAAAACCGATCAGTTGTAGCAGACATGTAGCAGAGGTTAATTCTTATGTCTTAAATATCACCCACTCATAAATCAGATATCAGACAATCTTATTGAGAGTAAACCCAATAAAAGAAATAATCAGAAAAAGATTGTGACATAAGATATCTTATTTGGAAACGTCTGATAAAATGGTCGGACAATAGATCAGCTGAAGCTGTGGTTCATTCCATACATAGAGACAGACAATGACAGCAATTATTTTTTGTCATTAATTTCAATGATTGTGTGATTAAAACAATTCTTATGAGTTGAGAGACAGTAATATTTTTTTCTACGAATGCAAATGATATATATATTGTATATCTATTATAGAAATGTCACCCAATCTTATCATTACTCACAAATTATAACAAGACTGAACAGAATGACGTTAACTCTGTTAACAATAAATTATTGAAGACTTTGGCTTTCATTGACAATCCGATTCCGATATAATACAAAATTCTGCTAATTGCCCCCGTGTCCTTTGGAAGCCACTATTAATTATGAACAATAGTGTTAAACACACACTCTGTTGGATATGTACTTGTTTCAACAAAGTACCAAGGTTTGAATTAACATTCAAGCAAAGCTGCTCTCATTATTGAATTGATTTTTAGTTAAATTGTATCTAAAAAATCCGAAATGAAATGTCGAAACTAAAACATTTATATCAATCATACCGTAAGTCTGGACAACAAAATACTAACATCGAGTGTTTTGTCTTGTCTTGTGTTCTCGCGATTGTATTCTCCATAATATTTTGAGTAAACATTTTCGCATATGTCTAATCTCGATGGAGACATGATTTGATATTTTAGTAGAAAGTTATCAACAAATAGTCTGATAGCCCATCAATTGGTTAATGACCAGGATACAAACGATTTAAACTATCATAATAAGGAATAATGCCTTTGAAAGCCACTTCACTGCACAGCATATGTGCATAAATCAGAATTGAGGTCAAAGAAAATGTTTCAAAATTGATGTTAAAATAACACAAAAACATCCAATACTTAAACCTCAATAACAACAACATTACAACAAATTCTTTGAGCTGTGAATTACGATATATTTTATAGAAAAAAAATCAATTCTATAGCAGAGCTTGAAAACGATTGGAATGAATATTCAAATGCCTTTCAATTGAAAACATGTATTGAACAGAATTGAAAGCAAAAGCTATAAATCAGTGAAAAAAATATATTTTAAAAAAATTCTTATATGTGTTGTGAGAATAAATTTGAAATGACATTGAACTTAATAGAGCACAACAAACATGAATTGTCAACAAATGTTGTAAAGCATATAAAGAGTTGGAATAAATTGATTTATTCGGAACATAACTACTGTATAAATGTTGCCTCACTTACTCTCGCTTAAAAAGGTTTAGTTAAATTCGAAAATGGGAATAATGACCTGGCTACATATATTGATCTTTTTAGGATTTTATTAAATAATTTTTAACTCCAGTTCCGTAGGAAAAGGAGTATATAGTTTTGACCTGTAACCCCCTCCACATTACTCCCAAAAATATCCTGTCATTAATCTTCGAAACATTATTCAAATATACAAAATAATTAAAGCAATCAATAATTTAGATGTAATACTCAAGCACACTGTACTATTAATATATTCAAGCACAATGTTTGTCAAATATTTTTCTTAGGATCAAGTTATAAATTCTTAACAGGCTATTTGAAAAAGGACCATTGTATTCTTCTAATCTAACTGGCAATTATTTAAGCTACAAGATGTTCTTGGCCAGTTCCAAATGCGACCCAATCCATGTGAGCATTCTATAGTAACCTTGTTCATGTGAAACACAACATATACAGTCAATAGGTTTAGTGACTGGTATTGTATATTACAGTGAAATATATGTTCTTTCAGTAATAAAAGAGATGAAAGAAAATAAAAATAAGAGAATATATAAGAAATAGAGTATATTATAGCGAATATAAAGCTATTAATCGTTTTATTTAATATTTCTTCTCTAAAGCCTTATCAGACAAACAGTATTTATGTTTTGTAAACTGTTTACTGACTTTCACTCAGTATTTCTGCTTATTCTTCGACTCTATTCTGAGTTCTTTGTCATTCAATTCGTATAATATTCTGTTCACAACATTAAACCCTTGAGTTATGAGATTTTTTTTCAAATCATATCATCGAATAAAATCAAGCGAAGGACAAATTTAAGTTAAGCGATACTACTGTACTGTACCAGATATGTTGCGTATTTATTAGATTGGTAAATATCTGAATTTATCACAAAACCATAGTAACCCCTTGAACCTATTTATATAAGTATTCGGCAATGTATTCATTCACTACAGAATCAAATAAATAAATGTATTACTATTTGTGTTAAAAAATTACATTAAATTCAATATTAAGCCAGAAATCAATAACAAAAAATCTTGAATAAAAAAAATCTTTTCACAGCTTTAGCTAAAAAGAATAGGAAAAAAATTATTTATTGAAAACTTATATAAGTTCATGCATTACAAGCAGAATATGTAGAGAATTAGCATAAACTGATATAATGACGAAATTGTTGCAGTGAAGGCATTAATACCTAATTTGCAATTCTCGCACAAAAATATAATCAAAATTAAATTTGAATAATGCATGCGTTGGACACACTTTAAGTGTAAGAAAATCAATCAAAAAAATTATTTGTAAATATGTTTCATATATTTTGATGCATACGATGCACAGGAATTGCTTATTAAATAATATATGCCTCATATGTTTAACAGCAAAAATTGTGAATAATTTTTGGCCAATAATAATGCACTTTAGTATACATTAGACTTATTTTTTTAGTTGCCTTCAAATTCAAATCTAATTATAAGCGAAGAACACATTTTCCTCATTTAAACTCTTAATGAATGCATTTTCGCACTAATGATAAAATTCACTGATTATGTGATTCTCTTATTTTCAAATCATTTCTATAACATTGAAGTCATGGCCTTCCGATTCACTACACTTTTAATTATTCTGTTCTATAATATAAAGTCAATAATCAAGTAAAATATCGTTCACTAAACCAGATCATGTAGTGTAAACTAGAATAGAAACAAGACAGATGCATTTTATGAAATAGCATGCTCAATTCTGTGACTGATTATTATGTATGAGCTTTAGCCCAGCATTTGATTGATTGCTTTCCACCACTGAATTAGACCCAAAAGAGTCTCATTAATCGGATACCAGTGCTGACACTTCGCCTGCGCCTTTCACACCAGTGCCGACTCAAATACAAAATTCATTTTTTCTGTATTTTTACGTCTGTTCTGTTTATTCAAGAAGTGTTAGTACTGTCAGAATTGGATTCAGAAGAGATTAAAAGTTTTTCTGATATTTAATACCTTAAGTGTGTCTTCACTGTAACTAAACATACCTTATATGCTCTAAATGTTGTGAAAATCACGGTTTGCTTGAAATTACACGAATGATAAGGATTAGTATAAATACATTTTACAATTATTTCAGGTCTATTACATCCAGACATACAGTAAATACTGTACAAAAATATTGCTATACCAGTATTTGGGGAAAATGCAGTATATAATTGTTCAAGCTTATCTAGAGTTATGCTAAATTTCAACAATGTGCAAGGGTGATCTAGCCATGATTTTCTAATGTTTCCGATTGAGTTTATATACAATTACTGTATATTGAGTTAAAAAATATTTATAGTTTATATTTATATGACTTTTATTGCAGTTTACGTTTCATAGTCTATAAAAAATACATTTAAGAATAGAAATAAGAATAGCAAGATACTTTAATCTTTTGTTCTTATCAGTCAACTATTTCAAATAGTTCTCTCCCTTCCTCCCTCCCTCCCTCCCTCCCCTCTCTCCCTCCCCTCTCTCCCTCCCTCCCTCCCCTCTCTCCCTCCCCTCTCTCCCTCCCTCCCTCCTCTCTCTC
>JAQIWA010001537.1:0-17800 GCA_034693305.1 Eueremaeus valkanovi | reverse complement strand
ACCTCCCCAGCCTAAACGTTGTTGATAAAGACGGGCCTTCCTTCTCTGGGGGGGGGGGGGGTGGAAGACCAAATCTTTAATTACCATTTCTAAAGAAATTTGCGGTAGAAATCGTAAATCTGAATCATTCTCCTCAATGAAGTGTGCCTGTCTATATAGTGCCTACATATTATATTAATGTTTAATAAATATGTCAGCCATTGCCTGACTGTAGGGACCGATTAATATTTCCGATCGCATGTATAGAATGTGTTTCCAAAAAAAACTAAATACAGCAAAACTATAATATTTTAAATGATCTACATCAGTGATGTCAAGGGTATAAGAAATGCACTAAAATATTAACATGTCATATATGAGGTAGAGCATAAAATCCCGGGTATCACACACTGGTCATTCCGAATAGTTGTATACTTTTAATCACCACTTTCGCAATGAGTCTTTGTATAACATATACACATTTTGTTATGAGTGGCTCTTTTAATCCGTTAGATCTACATTACACTGCCTTTCCCTTTGCATCCAAAGATAAAACTCACCCTGTACTTCATTATTTCATTATGAGCGACTGGCGATAGGCTTTAAATAAAATCTACCTTGCAACTATTAATTCTTAAATTTATTTTACTCATTATTATTAATATATAAAAGCGAGCTAACATAATACCTGCCCACCTTGTTCATATATTATTTAAATTGTTTTTCACTTCAATTCCCTATTAAAGCAGGTCTACTGCATTCCCACGCAATCCAATTGTTTCGCTATACGGGTGGATTCGCCGGCGGCACAGACGGCCAGTTACGCAGTTTTAGCTCTTGTGCCGCCGCACAGCTCGCGCGCAACGCATTAAAGTACGTCTGCATTATTGAAATGATGTCACTGTCGAGCAGTGCGAGCGACCACATAGTCGTCACCTCTGCTAAGGTGTTTGAGTGCATGGTCTGGTTGACTGGTTTTGTTCGACCCGGGTCCAACAGTTCACCCGTACAAATCTGAATGTTGCAAGTGAGCCAGGGTCTATGCACTCGAACAGCTTAGCTAGAGGTCACGACTGTACGATAGGCTCTTTCACTGTCTGGCAATTTCTGAACGACCCCTCTATAGGAGAGTAAAAACGGTTCAAACGATAAGTCAGTCTTCGAATGATTGGTTCATTCATTCGGACAATAATTTTGTTTATAATTAAAAAAAATTGTTTTAATTCGAAATTCAATTGAAATGAATTCAAATTCTTTTGAAACGAGTGTCGAATGTATTGAACTCCTGGACAGTGACAACGAGTCCGAGTCTGAGCCGCCCAACAAAATGGCTCGACTCGACAGCTCGAGCGAAGGCTCGAGTCTGGCCTTGAGTTCGTTGCCATCGCCACCACATTCACCTCTGACCTCACATGACATGAAAAGTGATAATCGCATGGATTTGAGTGAAAATAATGAGAGAATTAGTGATAAAAACGACGAAAACTCTAAAAATAGTTTAAATGTTTGCGAAAAAAGTGGAGACATATTAGTGGGGAAGCAGTCGATCGACTGTGAGCTGAGTGCTAGCACTGCCACCACTACCAGCACTGCCAACACTGACAACACTGACAGCCCTTCCTCTCCTGACGCCATCCGACGCAACACTAATACGGAAACTATTGATAACACAAACGAGTGTTTGAATAGTATTGACTCAAAGCATACAAACCATACAAACGATACTAACAGTGCAAACAATGACTTCAGTGACAGCAAAGATGACAACCATTGGTCTCCACAACCAATTGATCCCCAATTGGACGACATTTCAGACCAAATGCCAGCGAAAGAAGCAAACAATGAATGTTTTGACGACAAAAGAGGAACTGTTTGTACGGATTTGGAAACGAAAGAGCTTTTAGTCAAAGAACTGATCGGTTTATGCGTTGATAAGTATTTGGAGACTCAATACAAATGTCTTAGTATTGGAACCAATGTTTTGGAGGAATTAAAGACTTTAAGAATCGGTTCCAACGAAAGGCTTCAGACATTGGAGCGAATGAGACGAATGAAAGACAATGTTTGCCACAAAGAAACGCAAACCCATTGCCGGACAAAGAGTTTGGATTCGAGTGAAGAATATTGTCTTAAAGTGAAAGCAGAGGAATGTCTTCTCCGAACTCACCTCAAGAAAGAGTCGATTCTTCAGCAAGAGTTGAGTCGACCGACCATTTTGGCCGAAAAACTGGAGAATTGTCTGAAAGCCTGTTTGAATGGTTCCAAACCCAAGAATGGATTTCACAAAGAAATCACTAATAATACCAATGTATCGATCGATAGCTCTTCCGTGAAGTTCGACACAAATGGATCCCAAATGCAAACCAAAGATAATTCTTCTGTAGATCTGAACAATAAGTCGCCAGAAAATGAATGCAATAGTAGTAGTGCTGATCCAGAAGTGGTGACCATTGAGAGCGACGACGAGGACGAGGAGGACGTGTCGAAGGCCACGATGGAGACCATAGTCGGGTCCAAGTGTTCGGAGAAGTCGTCCCAATATAACCAATGCATACCTCAGCCAAAGCTGTCCATCTGTTTGGGCACAAACACTACGAACGCCGACAAGAAGTTGATCCCAAATGACGTCAAGAGCTCTCAACGCAAGTCTTGATTCTAATTGTCTGACCATTTGGTGAGTCCTACAGAAAAAGGTGCGAAACGTGCGAACGAATGAACTCATTTCAGACTATTCTAGTCATTATTGGCTTTCATTTCATTTCATTTCACTTTTGTTTACTTTTTATTCTTTCCATCGATTCGTCCATTCATTCAATTTATTTGTCATTCGTTTCGTTTGAATTGATTTTATATTTATTTGTTTTCAATTGAATTATTCGAATGAATGCTATTTTGATATAAACTGTAATTCATTAATAAATAGCCTTTAGTTGACTCGCATTTCAAGCAATTCTTAAACTATTTTTATTTATTTATTTTTATTCAATTACAATAAGAGTAAGCAATTATGAGAGTAGAGGAACGGGTGGCCAATAGGTTTTGTGGCTCCAAATTATTTATACCTAATCTTTTCATAAGTATTAACATTTAAATTATTAAATGTTTTCTTCAGTCAAAAGCATTGAATTCTTTGCTTAAAATGATTTCATTTAATGTTATCTCAATTTAAAGCAAATTAAGTGAAATTCAAGTCATTATAATCCTGAAGGAGTACTTGATTGTTACGGCTATTGTTACCCGGGGTAGATCGCCTCAGCAGACCATAAAAGCTTTGAAAGATTGAAAACTTTTGGGAACAATATTTGAAACATTGGTTACTCTATTGCACGGCCTTTGAATTCCAAGGCTTGTCTCGATGTGGAGAACAACCAAAGAATCTCTGCTTATATTATACAGTAATTGTCGGCCGAATAATATACAACTCCGCGAATATGTTTAGTGTTTGAGTTAATTACTAATTGGAAAGCAGTTCACTTTTATCTACCTGTGCTATTATAGCTATAATAACATGTCTAATGGAAAAATACTATATGATATACCGTATTCCCGCACAACGAGCGGCAGTCTAAGTGAATTTTACCAGTTTCTCAAAAACAGAAGCTCCGGCATAGAGTGGCTACCGGTGTCGAGTGAATCAAAGAATTATGAAATAATACTTTATTTTCAAAAATTATGAGAAAGCAAAATTCATCACTTATTCCAGTCTATATGTGACAATTCTATTAATTATTCGATTTGTTTCTAATAATGATTGTATTTTATAATGAACCAGATCATAGTAAACCTTATAACGTAAACATTGACACAAATAATCGATTCATTTGGTTTTTGCTGGGTTCAATTTTTTTATTTTCCATTTGATTTCAAAAATAATAGTTAATTTGAAGAGAGCATAAAAGGCCCTTTTGATTTGAATGTGTCAAGACAACTTTTTTCGAGCATTTCTTAAGTGGGTGACTTGAAATATTGAATTTATTGGCGGCTAAATATTGCGCGATAATGTCTTTGTGCCTTTCCTGTTGCCAATGAGCTAAAAATTAGAACTATATCGTTAGGCGATAGTAAAGAGTAAATGAGTGTTTGTTCAAAATTTTTAGACCAAAAATAGAAAGTTATTCAATAAAATTCAAAAAAATTGAGTTTTAAAATCAGAAATTTCGAATTTAAAATTTTTTAGCGCTAAGTCGGCAGGGTCTCAAATTTTTATTTTTTGAGGAAATGATCACTAGTTATCCAATTTAAATCATGGATCATATGAATAACCCAGCTAGTTTTGAAATTATCATGCTTCAAAAGATTCTTAATTTATACGTTATTTTAGCCCCGGTTTGTATTGAATTATACCAATTAATAACATATTGTTTTAAATGCTTTGCCTTACTTACAATGGCACACCAAAGTACCCAGGGGTATACCGCCACTTGGTTTGCACCAGCTTGCCGCTCTTTGCGCGGGAATGCGGTATAACTTTTTCTGCTAGCTTATATTTGAGTCCGGTTCATTTATTTTCCAATCTTTCTATAATTTGGTCCCAATTATTGATTATGTGTTCGTTATTATTGTGAGCTTTAATCCAAACTCTTTTGATTTTACACTAATTTTTGTTTGCATTGACTTATGATTTGAATGAAATCTATTGAATTGATTCTCAGAATAATAAAGATTTTCATTCATCAACTCATTCATTGATTCATCGCTTCTCTCATACAAAACCTTTTTCTGTAGATATCATCAAATAATCAATAATTGAATGAATTTCTGTTTATTTTTGAATTTAAATATGGTTTGACTTATACTGTAATCCCCACAGAAGTGACACTCAAGTGGTCAGTACCGCAAACAACACATTTGATAACTAAATATCTAATATATATGACCCGAAACGCGGACACAATCGACGGCGTGACGGGTCCTATAGGCTGTGTCGATGCAATGGTGCCTCCGATGGCCTGCACTCTATCCAACCTCTCGCACGGGAGCTACAAGTTCTTCGTTAAGGCTAAAGACAAGTTCCAACGTATCGGTCCGTCGAGTAATGTTGAATGCGTTCACATATTTTAACATTAATTTCCTATAAATATGTAAACTATTGACTCATTGTTTGAATCTTATATATAATAGACTTACATCTGAACTGTATTTATATATTCTATTGTATTATAACTTATTATTTCTCTCTATTTATTCATTTTTGTCGATCTCTTCATATATTCCTTACATAACATCCAATAATAAAACTTTTTAGTCATTGAAACAAAGATTTGTTTATTTGAATTCAATTATATTTATATTTGATTTAAATTTTGAACAAAAAACGTCGAATTTATTATACAATGAGTTTATATATGTATTCAATGTATGTCTGTTTGAAGTGATCTTTCAGTTTAGGTTAGAATTGTCGGCAGAAATGTCTGCGTTATTATCCATATTATAAGTCTTGTTATGTCTGGTCCCGCCTCGATGTCGACCTCGAGTTCTCTTATTTATCTGACTTTTGGCTGAGTTTTCGCATTCAATAGAATTATTGCCAGAATTGGTGTCAATGTTCTCATTAGAAGCCGAGATCTGAGTTGTTGTCTGTTGTGCGGCACTGGACTGTCGGAACATCTTTTTTGTTTTGGTTTTGTTGACTACATTCGGAGGAACGCCAGTCAATAGTTTAGATATATTGCCGATCGCTTTGGTTCGGCCCTCTCTGAAGACCATACGAGTGCCGACGTGTAGGTATTCCGGGTTTTTTATGAACCTGAAGTGAACGGTCGCCTTATCGCCCGTCCGCAGGCACTGGACCGACATTGAGAGTATAGACGCCGTTTGACGAATGCTTCCGCAATGGACTGAATGGACGCAATGGACGCACAGGTGTTAACCGAATCGATCAAAATGTTTGGCCTCAGAACTCACCCATTGCTTGATATCGAGGACTAATGGTTGTCGGGTGGTGTAGGACAAGGATCTCGCCCTCGAACTCCCAGTATGCCTGAGGGTTAAGACTGGGCGCCAACATTACCATCCCTTTCCTAATGTCGGATCGTTTCAACTGAAGTCAATTGAATGACAGAACAAATGTTTAATTCAAATGAATTCAAATCCAAAATAGGTTTCAATACTTTTTTCAGAGCGAAAGACGCCGTTTGTCCGCTTCGGACCTCTTTTACTGGCATTCGCTTCCTATGTATGGATTTGACGGCAATTGGAGAGAAGTGACCCAAAGAGTCGGGTCCGAGATATAGGACGTCATTGAGTCGAACCACACCTTTCATTGTCAAACCCGAGACAACAGTTCCGACGCCCTTAAGACCAATGCGTAATCAGATCTAATGATTGCCACAGAAAGGGAGAGAACAGAGAGAACACATACCGGAACCGAATACGTGTCGTCGATCTGGAACTCCGCGGCCTCGTTGTCGTGGTTAGCAGTTCGGGGCACCAGTAGGTTGAGGAACAGCCTCAACAGGTTTAGGTTCGTTCCGCTGACGTTCGACACCTGAAATATAGGGCACAAGCGTTCGGTCGCGAAATTGGTGGCAGCGATGACGACGTCGTCCTCGCTCTGGACCATCACCGGGATCTTGCGGCACCCGGCTGACTTCAGCACCCGCTGCAGTAGTTTCAATGTGTTCTGCAGAACGTTTTGCGGACACATATCGATTTTGGTGACCACTACGAACACCGGAACGTTCAGTGCCAGCGCTAACCCCAAGTGCTGTCAATGCAAAACAGTTTTAATACTTGTCTTCTAAACAATAATTTGATTCCAAACCTCTTTAGTCATCCCAACAATACCTGCGTTGGCGCCAACCATGAGCATCGTATAGTCGGGTGCGTGACCTGTCATACCTTCCCATACAAACAATAAGTATAAATCGAATGCAATGTCTGGTCAGTCGTATGGCTCACCAAAAATGGTTGTCTTGAGGTAGCGCTCGTGTCCGGCCAAGTCGATGAATGTGATCACTTTGGACGCGGCCTCACAGATCTGGACCCAATCCAAGTGCCCTCCGTGTGTGTCCGGTTTGTTCACTACAAAGCCTTTGCTATCGAATCCAAGAATATCATTGCCGACACTCGATGTCCGGCCTATCCGTACATCAAATCAATTCAATTCATAACCAATTGATTCAAAAGCAGACAAAATAAGAATTGATTGCAAACCCGATTCCATTTCGTGCTTATGCCTGAAAAGTCGCTGTCGAGCGAGTCCTCGGCCGTTGTCCAGTTCCCCGTGGGTCAGGACACCCAATAGAGTGCTTTTGCCGGCGTCCACATTGCCGACCACCGCAACCCTTACTTCTTGGAAGTCGTTCTGTTTGGCGCGTTTGCGCACCAAATACTCGGCCACATAGCCGGTGCCCGAATCGCCTTTCCTTCGGCGCAATAGAATACAATCCGAATCTATTTTAGCCGAAAGTTTGCACAGATTTGCGATCGAGGCGTTCAACTCGTCCTCTGAGAGACCGCTCTCTCCCGACTCTGACAGTGAGGCCAACACTCAATCAATCAGTGATTCAGTCATTCATTCATTCGTTCGTTAAATCGATTGAAACCATCAGTCAATCGATGCTTACCAGAGATCCCGACCTCATATATGGTTTCCCCGCTTTCGCTGATCTTATTCATCAAATGACCCTTCAGTTCATTCAGTACTTCTTCGGACGGATTGACTAAACAATTCTGGTTTGGATCCAATCAGTGATCAATCAATTAAATTATTCGTTTTAATCATTTTGTGTAATAATTACAGACTTTTTGGAACAAAATGAGTGACTGTTTGTCACAATCAGTGCTTTTGGAGGAAAGTGTGGCTAAAGGTGAAGATGAAGGACAAACAGCTGATCCGTTGGAGGCCTTCACGAAGAGCTCGGATATCATATTTGTGTCTTTAGTCTGCATCTGATCCACGTCTGCAGACATTGTGTTCTTTGGATCAAACAATTGAAATGAGAATAAAAATGAAATTCAATTCAAAGAGAGTTCAAATCATTTGCGTTAATGAGTCGAACGTCAGGTCAACGAAGAGTTTTGTGGAAACACTGACGCAATGACTGCTATTTTTAGATCAGACAGACGTGGATTGTATTGCTCTGACTCTGCATTGTATTGAATCACTTCTATCCATACGTATATATAATCGTGTAATCAGTTTGTTCGCACATATGCGCCAATAGCTTATCACACCAACAGTTGTGTCGGAAATTCTCAAAATTCCAGATTAACCTAGAAATTTTTTTTACCTAGGATGAACAAGTATTCTTCCCTGATTCCAAAAATATAACACTCAACCTGGGGTATTGACAAGAACATAGTTTTTGGAGGGAAATTCGAAATCTCTATGGGGGTTTAACATTATAAGGTTGATTTTTTTAAAAATTCTCTTGGTGTTTTCCTGGCTCATAATGAACCCCAATAGGCATAGCATTGATTATTTTTGAATTATCATTGCTAGTTTAGGAGATATGGTCGAGGCAAGTTGCCATAGGGCATGGTCCAGACCCTTTGTTCACTTGAATACTTTTTATGTTATTTGACTACAAAATCAGAGAATTTTCAGTTTGAATCAATTATTTTGATAGATAGAAATATTTTGATTTCAGTTTCTCAAACTACGTTCAATGTCCTACAACATCTGAAAATCACATCCATAAATTCCGTCAAAAATATTTTTCTCGAAAAATGAGTCAGGTAATTCATTGACGGAATTCACACGTTTTATAGGGCATTAAGGCAGTCTACTAAAAGGAAATTAAAATATTTCAAGATAATAATTGATTCAAACTTGAAAATTCTCTGATTTTGTAGTCAAATAACATAAAAAGTTTTGAAGTGACAAAATTTTCATAAGGATATTCATAATCCTCGTAAAAATCTAAATCGATATGCTATGTAATTATATCAAATCAGCAAGAGGATAACCTGCACACACCATGTCAAATTTTGATGCTAATTAAAGTTACCATCCATTGTTATTTTTCAAGGATTGATAATTTTATGAAAATTGACAACTATCTGGCTACAACTTAGTGAAAACAGTTTTAAAATCGAATCGTCAATTCAAAAGTTATACAAGTTTGAGCAGGTAAAGATTGTTATTTCCATGGCAGTATATTGTGTTAAGAGTGGCCCTAAATAGTGGCCCTAAATAGTGGCCCGAAGCACTCCCAAGATCTAATGTATTAATAAGGCCAGTATAATATATTAATAAAAAGCACCCACCTGAAATTCTAAATATTTTATAAAATTTTTTGAACCATAGATATTAATATATTGAAATACTTGTCCGACATTTATACTATGTGTGCAACATAAATATGTCCCGGTAGATTTGACGAAAATGATTTTAAGTTCTTTTCCAAAAATAAACTCAATTTTTGATTTTTAATGTATTTGGGATTATTATAAATATTGTATAGCATTGTATAGACAGTAAAAAGTATTCTATTGTAGAATAAAAGCGGAAATCGATTGAAAAGTTTTTGATTCACATTAGAAGACCTGAAAAATTGAATCAGAGTTTTGTAAAAATGATTTAAAGCAAAAATTTTATTCAGTTTAACATTAGTTTACATTTTATTTATAAATCTAACCTTCCTAAACTTATTTCTATTCACTAATTATTGTCAACGCATTAGTATTAGTAGTTAAACCGAAAATCAATTTTTGAGAGAATTTTGGTTTAATTTGAGCTTTTGTTTCACTATTTGCCAAAAAAATAGTACTTGGGTGAGTTGCTGAAACAATAACTGAAGTAGTTTTTAACCAAATTTCAAAAGACAGTGGTTAATTACACCTCCCAATTGTGACTTATATTTATAAAATTCGTATCAATTGAGTCCAATTGAGTTCAATCACACTTTTGTTGCTCAAAATGTTTATTCAATTCTTACTGTAAAAGACACTTCTCTGCAATACTTCTAATAAAAATTGTAATCAATTCTCATTCAATTGTCATCTTTTATGTTGTGATGAATTGAAAATTGTAATTATATACCTATAAGAGTTTTTGAATTATAGATTGGTCATTTAAACGTTAGACTGAAGTCTTTTATAAGTGAAAAACTTTTCAATTGGTTGGTCCTGGGCAAGGTTTGGGGGTTTGTCCATTTAGATTTTTTTATTAAAGTTAAAAATATTTGTATAGAAAATACAAACTTTTATTTGATTTGACTTGTCTTTCAAAACATGCCATTTCTGAGCAATTGTCTCATCATTTGAAGTGACACTATATAATAGTTACCATTAATCCACTCTTCAATTCCAACATTCGTTTGATTCGAATACCTGTGCAAAACACGAGCGCGAGCTCAACAATGACAGTCTAACGATTTAATGACCACCTTATTACAGAATAAATACTAAAATCATTTTTTAATTTTAGATAGATAGATACCGGTTATATTTTTTAAGTGCAGGCAAAAAATTGTTCATAAAAATAATAAAATGTATGAATAGATCAAATCTATTCAGAAACATATTTCACTATAAATATAGTCGAATATAAAGTTTTGATATATTTTATTCTCTCTTAAAGTTGTCAAACATTACAAATGGGTTTATATTTTACATATAATGCAGAATAAAATTGAAAAATATTTTTTATAAATATTAAACAATAAGTATTGCATTGAATACTCAATATATTATGATATATCAAAGAATTGTGCTCTCTCTCTCTCTCCCCTCCCTCCCTCCTTCCCTCCCTTTTCCAATCTATTAGAACTGAAGATGCCTTTGACATGAGGTCAGGCTTACGCTCACATCACTGTAGAAATCCTATAGTTTTGTTAATAAAAGTGAGTATAAAATAAAGAAAGAGAGAGTCAATCCATACGTCATATATGGCTGTGCTTTGATTGGTCTGCCGTAGAGAGTGTCGGTGTTAAGTATAAAACTAAGAGCTCATCCACTTCTCTGCTGGAAGTTGTTCTCCGACGAGACTCGACACAAGAAGATGAGCTTAAAGTTTAAAAGTTTTTATATAATTATAGACCATATAATCAAATGAAAACTTTTCGACATTTGTTATAACTTTTAAATCTATTCAAACAAATAATCGCTTCTATTCAAGAATATTCTCTAAACAACATAAGAATCGATTCTTCATTATTCTAAACGAATTTTGACTGAAAAATAAGATTAAACACGACTTAACTTGAATTTTAATCATTTTCTCCGTTGGTTTAAATTTTAAGAATAATATAATATTCTATAATATTCAAAGATTTTCATATAAATGATGATAATTTCGTGCTTTAAGTTAATTTTGGTTTTGTTAACACTAATAACTCTAACTAATGGCAAATCCATTCCAATCGACTTGGACTGTGAAACTATTCTGGTTAATCTAAATGGTAAGTGCTTTTACGCTTTGCTTTGCTTGTTATGTAATTATAGTATTAATAGTAAAACAAAAAATAATTTTCTGATATCTATTAAACAATACAATGCTTTAAGTGTTTGTGCCTTTGGTTTGGAATAATTTCATTAACTTTTGATTTGAATCTAAATTGAATTCACAATCTTTACAATCCTTTTTGATTGGCTCTGCATTTTATGCTCCACTTATGTGGGGATCAGATGTTACTTAACCTTTGATTTATTCAAAACTAATTAAAGAAAAAATCGATTAAAATATTATAAGATTTTTATTATTTGAGCTAAACTTTAACAGAATATTCTGTATATTATTGAGTAAACAGGGAATGATTTATATTCTTATAATTTATACAAATATATCGAACAAATAAGTAACAATCGAAGTATAGGTAATTTAAATAATAAAAATATAACCTTTCTTATGGAAAAATAATATTTCATTACATTTGTATACTTTGTTTGTCTGACATTTCTTACTTATGATTAGTTTTCTTCAGTCTATACAATATTATATAACGAAAACAAGAATATATTGATTTCCTAATAAAATATTTACATCGATTGTATTATTTACTGAAAAGTTTTTCTGACGAAAAATATTAATAATAGGTTTAATAAAAAATAATTTCAATTGTTTTCTCTGCAAATGAATTTAATTTGCAAATAACACACAAAGAATATGACTTTAATAATAGAGCCAACGATTATTGCTTTGTTTAATGTCATACTTCAATGTACCGTAAGGTAAGTTCCATTAGTCTTCATATACAGTCTGTACAGTCTGTACAGGTATTCATCAATATTTAAGATATACTTTTGTATTAAAATCAGACCTAAAGGCACGGCTAGTATAGTCACTGTTCGAGTAGTCATTATTTAACAATTGAATAAAACAAATAAAAGAATAACTTTTGAATGAAATGCCATTTTTATGCTTTTTTATTCTATACTATACTATTGTATGCAGTCTTATAGTATATACAGTATTTATAGGTTATATTCTCTTACAATATGATCCGTCCATTTCCGAGAAATCCTTTTGTCAAATATGCTGTCAAATAATCAAAGTATTAAATTATGGGCTATTTTATCGTCAAATATGAAAATAAAATAAAAATAAATCTTTTTATGAAATATGCTTATAATGAAACTTCAATTGAATACAAGCCGTAGACAAACAACTGCTGCAGTTAAGTCACTAATATTCAGCAATTATCTGATGTACGGATAGGCAATCTTAGCCATCGGTAGTCACCTTTGGTCACTCTCTTTAAGTCTATATTTATTTGAGACTATGCTATAAATTATGTAAAATGGTTGTCATTCACATATAACAAGTAATTGAATAAGTGGGCCATAATATGGGTGGCCAGGGCCAGTTTTAATGTTAAAAGCGTTCAGCTCACATTAAATCAAGAAATCAAGGGTTTGACTAATTTTGTCGGCTTTTTGAACATTGAAACTACCGGTAAAAAGATTATAAGAGATAAATATAGTGTAGGAGTAGTACTCTGTCTCTGGTCTGTCAGCTAATGTATTCACTCGAGCGCTCAATTGTCCTCAACTCTGGCAATAACTTGTCAGCCAATTGTGTGGTTCTCTATATAATACATATCACTTATGAGCCAGAAATGACTCATTTCATAAGGATTACTAAATTAAGCCGACCGTTGATAAAGATGTTCAGAGTATTTTACCCTGGATAAATGCATTATGCCACTTATCAAGCTCATAATGTGTATGAAAATGTCTATTTTGTTTTGCAAACTGTTTTCATAACAGCCTATCGTATAAATACCGGAACTGTTCTTAACTGTTAAGTCAAACATTTGGCAAAAAACACAGAGAATGTGAGTTCAATGCAAAGAATAAGAACTCTATAATAAAAATATTTTCCAAACAATATAACAATTAGTGTTAAATTTAATGAATTAAAAGACATGGTATAAAATAGTGTTAGGTATATAATATGTTCCAATCTTTCTCCAAAACTCTTCAAAAGATTTATCTTGATAATTTATAGCCAAAGTCTAGATTTTATAGAGAATATGCTCAAAAAGGAAGAAGATCAAATATAAGGAACTGTTGTTTTATTTAAAATCTACTGAATTCCTGGTCGGAAATCGACTGAATGAAACCTCAGTGGACTGGCTCACTTCTTAAACCATCTTTGAATCAAGCTAGAGGAAATGAAGAGAGGTCGATTCTGCTAATGAAGATTTGCTGTAAAGGATTAGTGTATACAACAAAACAATACAATCTTTAGCTATATTTTACGCTAAAAACTTCATTGAAAACTAATTTCGCGATTCATAAGAGCAGAGAATTTATTCAAATTATAATTTCCTATCTTTCATACGATTCGTCTGAAATTTCTTTAATAAAAGAAAATCAAAATTAAATTATAAGAATATCTTTACGCTTTCTAAAGAATATTCAAATATTAAAAAAAAGAGATTTTCTTCATTGCATTTGTAATTGTATTTACAATCGTTTGAATTGATTTAATAAGCAATTGCTCACAATATCAGTCATCAATTATAAAGTACATGCTTAAATCTAGAACTTTAATCAAACCCGGATCTTTATATGGCCATCCTTGTAGTTTTGTAACTCATTAATATTCGTTGGTTTGATTTAATTAAAAAAATTGATAAAAATATATTTTATATCCAAAACATATTTGATTTACATAAGAATGGGATAGAAATGGGATTTCATTTAATATAAATAATATTTTAATATTTGATTCGCGATTAATGGTCTCAAAGGCAGAAATTATTAATATTCACAACTCTCTAGTGATTGTCTGCTTCACAATAATTGTCTCTTTTATCAACAGTTTATTTGCATAACTCAGCCTAAAGTACTCTAAGTCTATAACATTAGATCCGATAATCTTAAGGCAAACTCTATTTAATTTTGACCTTTTTATAGTGACTCAGTTTCATCTTTGCATTCATTCTTGTTCCCTATTCCCATAATTTTAATATCAGCAAGATCATTATATTAATGTTTGTAAATGTCTTAAAATATTGCATTTCATCTAAAATATCAACAAATTATTTATTAGAAACGGTTTATTACGTAAAAGAGAATGAAGATAAATGGAGATAACATTGCTGCAACCATTTTGTGCCATGCTCTTTTAAATTATAGAATCCACAGGGAATATTCTTTCAATTATTGCAAAAATAGCAGACATGTCAGTCAGCGTTCGTGTTTGAAAGGCTACTCAACAGTCAGTTCATATGTTTTATATAGTCTTCATATTACAGTCGATATACGTATTCTGAATATTAAAATTCATTTATAAAATCAATTCAAACATTTATGCCTTACTCATACTCTACGCAATTATTTCAGTTCCGCATCTCTGCTGTTAACCAAAACAGCATTTGTGTAACATTTAAAATACTTTACTTTATTTTATTTCTTCCAATCCATCAAATATTTGATCAGTTTTTGTCTCAACGTTTAAAATATTTTAGATTTTATATAACTGTCAAATCGTAAACTCGGACTTTAAAGTAACTGTGCGAACGACAGTGGCATCTGTGCGCACATTTGATTTATGCTTGACGAATAAATGAATGATGGCCACCCTTGGTCATAATATGTTTGAAAATTATGTTAAGTACACACAAAATCTCAAAAGACTTCTTTAATGAATTTATGCACTGCATAAAATCATCCAGGCGGAAGATCAGGCTCACACTAGAAGTTGATGAGTAAACAACTCAAGGGATATGAAGATTAAGTAAAATAGTGCCAAAACTTTATATTTTTATAAAAGTGCACTGATTATGGCACTGGAGCACAAGGATCAGAATCCAGTTATTTTTAGTCAAACTCAACAAAAACATTGCAATCACTGAGAGATAGACTAACATTGAAAGTAAAGAAATATATAATTGAATTCTTTCAGGCAATCGCTGAAAAGAAAGCTCAATCTGTTGCATACCTGTGCCATACCTGTGCCTTTAGCTATTTTTTACTATGAAGTTTTCAAAATATATGATCAAGCTCACTCAATATCTTGCTTATACCCAAGCGTACAGTTGTTCTGATCTTTTTTTTTTTGATATAATTGAATTGATTTGTAAGAAATGCCTGAACTTTATGCTAATAGAGATTCCGAGACATTCTAAATGCTAATTAACTGAATCAGCACTGAATGCAATGGCTTTATGTCATACCAATCATGAGTCTCAACCAATTCAAGACATTTACTAAAAATAGTAAATTATTTGATTTATTTTGAATCAAACAATTATAGCGGATGTAAAATCAGAATACAAAGCAATTGATAGCCTGCGCATCCTTACCTGGTAAGTGTGTCGGCGCTAAAAATATTCTTTATATCAAAAATAATTTCTGATACAAAAGAATACATTTCATGAAAGGAATGTCCGATTGTCTGAACAAAAAGTACTGAAAAGAATTCAAACATTCTTTCAAATATTTCAGTTCAGCTCACTTTCCATCTCCCAGTGACCACCAATTTATAGGTTATTGAAATATTTATATAAAGAATCTTTCAGTTTGTTTCGATTCAATTATTTTGACTAAAGCGAGAATTTGACCCAAAAAGCGAATTATATAATAATAATATAAAATTATTTCATTTATAACAGAGATAGGCAATGGGGGTATAGGGGTATACCCCTGTGATTTCGGCTGAGGCATATCCCCCTCTATTTTTCGATGTTTTGAGGAAGAATCTGCAAAATGGGACACTTTTGGCCCTCAAAATTGATTCATTGTACCCATGGTAAAATTTTTTGGCTTACCCGCTGTCGTTTGACCCATTGCCTATCTCTGATTTATAATATTCTATTATTTTTTGGTAATTTGTGTGAATATATTGAAGAAGTTCTTCTGATATAAAGTCAAGTTATGTAAATGAAAGGGTGTTAGCATGAACCAAGGTGCATAAAAATTTAGATTATATAACATATAAAAGTTCTGAATTAATAGACAATTGATAGCAAAAAAAATTATTTATTTTTAAAAATGAAAACAATTTTTAAAACTTATGAAAGACTTTATGTTTAGACTATAATTTTGAGTAAGAGAGTAAGTACTTTAAGTAGATTATTGTGTAATATTCTTTTGTTGAGGGGTGATTTTTGGAATATTTTTACGAATTTTGTAATTGAGAAGGGTAATTATTCAATTTAAAATAAATTGGTTCAAAATATTGTCAAGCATTGCAAACATTCTTCACTGTTCTAACTATCGTAAGAAAGAGTAGAAGAAATAGTCAGACAATTGTCAATATATTAGTAATAATTAGTTTGCAATTCACAGGAAAAACCAAAAAAATCTTCGATTTGTAAGCACATACTCCTTAAGACATATAATGAGCTCGAGATGGAAGATAAGAAGCGGTTATCTGTCAAGAGTTGTATTAAACAGAGTTTTGTGCCATTGAAGACAGTCTTCAGATTATCATTTGTTTAATGAATTTGATTATAAAAATTATAATATTAATTGAATTGAACACAAATTTTATTTACATTATGTAATCACTTTTAATCTTTGACTGAATTTAGTTTTAAGGCTAAAATTAGAAAATTATTCCGAATAATATCTGGGTCATTATAAAAATTTCAAGATTTGGGGGCGAATCAGACCGGGGGTATTGGTATAAAAAACATAATGAATTAATGATACAAAGGTCCTTTTATGTGCTGACAAATACTATAATTACTTAATTATTGTAAAATCTTAACAGAAATCGGGTTTTAGAGAATGAAATGTCATTTTCTTGATTATTTTGATAGTAAACTGAGTCAATTTGAAATATAATACTAATACTCATTATCTAATGCATCTATTCTTATTCAAGGTGAGTCAATGACTTTTTTGATATATTATAATTATGAGTAGTATATATTTAGTCGAGTACCTGTATACTATACGATTATGACCATGCTTAAAATTGCAATTTAAATACTATAACAGTAGTCGGAGTAGTTTATAAATTATTGCAAATTATTATTCCATGTATTTTCATATCTATTTGAATTAAGAGTGGGCAGTTTTTGAATCTAGATGCATTGCACCAAATTGCACCTTGCGCAAAAAATTGAATGACCATGGTATGACTATTTTTTCAATACAGTTAATGCAAATGAGCTGAATTTTGTATATCAAAGCCCTTACAATTATTTGGTTAAATTCAATCAGAATTCGGTAAACTCTGTGAAAATATTCAATTTTCTAAATATGTGGTCATTTTTGAGGTTATTTTACCTCGACACACTTTATAGGGTAATTAGAATTAATTCCAATTGCAAGGACTTCTCACATTTCCTACACTACTCACTGCCCAGCGTTGAATTTAAATGTTATTTTGAAGTTCAAAAAAGACTAGGGATGTGCAAGGTCGGCCGAGTCAGGGAGGGGGTATAGGGAGGGGTAAAATGGCGGACATTTGGCT
>JAQIWA010001536.1:0-17810 GCA_034693305.1 Eueremaeus valkanovi | reverse complement strand
TATTTTGCCAATTTTCAAACCTAGGGGGGGGGGGGTATTTTGGCTATACCCCCCCCATTGGCCATCCCTACCAATGACCCATTGACCAATTGACCCAGGTCTAGGCTTTTCTAATTCTAAATTTTCAAATTATTTCATTTCTTATAAAGAATTTTATCAATGCATGTGAAGAAAACGACTGCCTTGGTTAGATTCTGATCTATACTATTTTCTGAGAATAACTGCATTATTTCAAAGTTCAATATTTTTGTAATTTGTTTCCGATTATTAATACTAATAGAGTCACACAATATGTATGTATTGAATGAATTACTATTAATATAGTATTGAATTCATGAATGAATCGAATGAACGAATGTATTGAAGGCTCACTCTATACGAACTGTACAGTAATGTTGTGCACTGTTTGCGCTCTAATGCCTGTATTGCTTGTACTGCTTGTATGGCTTGCATTGCCTGTACTCACAATCCGGGTCTCAGTGTGTGCTGTGTGTACTCTATGCTCTACTGCCTACTGCCTACTGCCTACTGGTGCCCAATTGTCAATAGGATCAGAGTCGTCCCAATATGGCCGGGTCCAAGTTCCAGTACGACGAGAGCGGGGGCACATTCTTCTACTTCCTGCTGTCCTTCCTGGCTCTGGTGGTCATTCCCTGCACTTACTATTTCTGGCCTAAAGACCAGCGAAAAGGTATGAATCGATTGATCGCTCGTTCACTCATACAATGCACCGATGATTACGTGTCCGACAGTTAACGCATTCATTGCTTGCATTGACTGTCAATTGGTTTAACCGTTTCTGCCGTTTGTCTCACATTCTTATCGTTCATTAGTTTTCAATAATTACTGTATTTTTGTTAATATTTTATTTTATGACTCATTTTCTGTTTGTTTTCTCAATGAATGCCAAATATTATCTGAATTTTGCGGTTATTTTAGTTTTGATTTCTATGTCTTTTCCTCTTTCTGTTCAATACTTTTATTTATAATTAAATTATATTTAACTCAAAATATGTTTCACTTGTATTACAGACGAGAATAAAAGGGATCGAAAGCAATGCCATTGCGAAGAATGCGCCCAAAAGTCCAGTTATTTGCGAAATCGGGAACCGCTTAGGAAAGTGAAGCGAAGGGTTATGTATGCTATCAATCGACTGTCCATTTCCTCGAACTTTGTTTTGATTTAATTGCTTTCAAATTGTTTTTCAGAAAATTTCTTTTAATCCTCGGATGGATCGCACTGTTCGCCTGTGCCTACAAAGTGGCGCATCTGACCAACGACTACATCAATTGGGATCCATTCGAGATCTTACAGATCGATCCGGTATTACATCCAATGGTGTGAACAGTAATAAAGCAATTAATGAATGATTGCAACCAATGCTAGGGCTCGACGACCGGAGAGATAAAGAAGGCGTACCGACGGCTCAGTCTTATCTACCATCCGGACAAAGAGACCGGCGATGAGAAGAAGTTCCTGAGGATAGCCAAGGCTTATGCGGCGCTGACGGACGAGGAGGCGCGCAAGAACTGGGAAACATATGGCAATCCTGACGGTCCCGGAGCCATGTCTTTTGGTATAGCCCTTCCCTCTTGGATTGTCGAGAAGGAGAACTCAGTGCTAGTGCTGGGCCTCTACGCACTGGTGTTCATGATTGCACTGCCGGTGGCAGTGGGCGTCTGGTGGTATAGGTCCGTGAAGTACGGCGGGGATCAGGTATTGCTGGACACGACTCAACTCTACTACTACTTCATCCATAAGACTCCGAATATGGTTCTGAAGAGAGTTCTAATGGTTTTGGCGGCGAGTCTGGAGTTCGAGCGGACGCACAACAGCGAAGTGGTTGAGAGGCCCTCTGACAACGTGGAAGTGCCGCAGCTCATGAAGGAGTTGCCATTCCTGGGCGAGAAGAACAAAGAGCGACCGCTCTGTTTCGGGTACAGCATTAAAGCACGGGCTCTATTGCACGCACACCTGAGCCGAATGAAACTTCCGGTCAATTCATTAGAGATCGACAAACAATATGTGGTCCGGAAGGGCCCGTATCTGCTCCAGGAGTTCGTCCAATGCGTGTCTCAGCTAACAATGCTAGCACTGGCCGGTCGTATATCACGTACTCCTAATTTGGATACTTTGGAGAACGCAATGAAATTGAGTTCACTCGTAGTGCAGGCGC
The DNA here is from genome assembly GCA_034693305.1 of Eueremaeus valkanovi. NCBI lineage: Eukaryota > Metazoa > Arthropoda > Arachnida > Sarcoptiformes > Eremaeidae > Eueremaeus > Eueremaeus valkanovi. The sequence goes on along the minus strand of JAQIWA010001536.1, from coordinate 15,633 downwards.
TCTGGGATTCAAAGAACTCTCTCTTGCAGTTGCCTCACGTGAGCGAAGATATGTTAAGGCATTTCACTACTCGTAAGCGCAATGTCCGCAACATTCGACAGTTGGCGGCCATGAAGTCAGACGAGCGCCGGTCGATGTTGAGGAGTCTGAGCGATGAACAGTACGACGACGTAATGAACGTCATCTCAAAAATGCCTTTACTTGAGATCGACGTCAAATCGGAAGTACTCGATGACGAAGACGCGGGTATTATAACTGCCGGCGCTATAGTGACCGTTACTGTGACTCTCTGTCGACAGAATATGTCTGTTCTGTTCGACAAAGAGTTTATCGAAGAAAAGACATCAATGGATAACGAAGAGGACAACGAAGACAAGGAGATTGTGCCGAACGGAGACACACAGAGCAGTGTCGGCGCCACTGAAAAGAAGCTTAAAATATGGGAAAAGCCTACGAAAGGCAAAAAGAAAGGCGGAAAGGGATCTAAGAATAAGAAGAACCCGAAACAAGCAGTCGTTAAGAAGAAAGCGCAGCAAAGCTTAACTCAACCGAAGGAAACGACGGAAAGCACAGCCATTCAGACGGCGAACACAACTAAGAAAGTGTCAAACAAAGCGAAGACCAGTAAGGAATCGGACGGAGAGAACAGTGACGACGACAGGAGTGATAAGGAATCGGATGATAATAGTGACTCAGATATGGAAGAGTTGAGCAAAAAAGTGAAGGAAATAGAAGACGTGAGCGAACCGGAAGAGGAGGACAATTGGGATGACTTCCATCAGAATGTGTCCAAAAAGAAGGAAGTATTGGAAGCGAAGTCCAAACAATCGCATTCAGTCCACTGCCCGTACTTTCCCGACGACAAACAGGAGTACTGGTGGGTATACCTGTCCGACCGGAAACGCCATGCGTTGATAACCGTTCCCTATCTGATGACGAATCTGGTGGACAAAGAAGAAGTAGAGCTCAAGTTCACGGCTGCGCCAAAACCGGGTCAATACAGCTATTCTGTGATCGTTCGAAGCGATTCGTACGTCGACTTCGATATCTCCAAAATGATTAAGGTTTGCACCAATCGATACATCCATACGAGTCGTATGATACGACTGTCCGCTCATTACTTTCCAATCAATTATTGTTTGAATTTATTGTTAATATTATATTGAATTCATTTGTTATGAATAGCTGGACGTAAAGGAAGCGCCCAAAGAGATAGTGACTCATCCGCAGTGGGATATATCAGAGGAGGAGGAAGAGGTGGACAAGGATGAGGACAGTGCTGTAGAGGACAGTGATTTAGTGGACAGTTCCGATGAAAGTGACGACGATTTAGACGAATAACTGAATAGCGTTTGGAATATATTTTTAATAATAATTATTGTAATAATTAATTATATTCAGAGGACTAGTGGCTACCAGTGCTCGAACTGTTGCGAATTAATTGCTCGAAATGTTTAATACGTTTTTATATTTTCTTTATTCAATTCATCTCTTTTTTGTTCTTCACTTCTATTGATATTTATTTACGGGATCTCTGAATGCGTTTGCACTCAAAGCCAGTCGAGAAAAGAGCTCTTCGTTTCTCATTCGATGACAAATACGACAAAACTTTTATTGATTTATAATTGTATTAAACATTAGATGTTTTATATATTTAATAAAATTCTTATTTAACTAAAAGATACGAATTGTAAGCGATTATCAATTGACGCGGGTAGGCATCCATACCATTGGAAGGGAAAGCTTGCCATTCCTCAAAATCAGTTACTTTGAAGATAAATCATTTGACTCGTTTAGGTTAAGGTTAGGTTAGCTCATGAATGTTTCGAATCAGCCATATGAACCAGGGTTGTTTAGAAGGTGATGAATGTTTCGAATCAAACGTTTGGTTTACTTTTGAAACTGATTTTTGAAAATTATTAAAATTGTGAATAAAAGCTAAAAATGAAAAGAAAATAATTATTGAAACTATTGTTGAATTGTTTTCATTAGAATTGTTTGCTTTTTATTGATTTTACAAATAATTCTATGTGGGTCTTCTGACTTAACGGTCATATGAAGAGTTGATTTATAAGTAACTGGTAATGAAGTGCACCAGAGTTTGTGAAACCCTTTCAGACACGAAGTAATCAGAACTGAAATAAAACAGAATTTCTTGCAATCAATGTATAAAACATTCATTTCTTTCAAATTCTATTTATAAGCAGAAAATGATTTTATTTTTATCGTTCAATAAATATATTCTTTTCGCGTATTTCTTGTGATTATCCTTCGATTCAAAGATTTTCTGGATTCGCAAACTTCTTGACCCATCGCTTGACTGTCTTATTGTATTCCTGTCGGTCAGTCTTATACAACCGCGCGCTCTCTCTATTGAGTGGCGAATCCGGGTTCGGGTCATTCAATAGGGAAGATATCGATATCATTATATTGGAGACCGTATAGACTCCGGACCAATTGCCTTGGAGTATATCTACGCAGATGTGACCCGAGTCTGGAGAAATATTAGGGTGGTACATTCTGGAGGTGAATTTGACACTGGGTGCTTTCATCGGATAGTCGTCCGGAAAGTCAATCACAAACTTAAATACTCCGCCCGCATATGGACTGTCTTCGGGTCCGTTCAATATGCCCTCCCAGTGAAACAGATTGTCACCACTGGGTCCGACAGACACTTCCACGGGTGGGCTCTTTTTAATCTCAGCCAGTTCCTTTTTTATACGCTTTAGTGCAGAAGACCGGGTCATCTTATGCTCGAATCCAATCAAACTTTAAACCACTTTCAGCTCTGTATGTATACTCGCTTATGCTCTCGAGTATCTGTCCGTCTGTCTGTCTTTCCACCATTTGTTGTGAAAGTTTCAAAATTTTGAAAATTATGCCGATTTTTAAGATTTTCAAAAATTTGATATTTTTAACAATGTTTGCCACTAATAGTACAGCTAATGCACTAACTATAGTATAGCATCATAGTATAGTATCATTAATACTATAGATATGAATACCAATTGACCCAATTATCTTCTAATGACTATATTATCAATATCATCACCGATAGACCTAATTGATACTGGCTAATAATAACGTTGTGCTTGTACTACATAAAATAATACCAGTGCTGTATAAGTGTTAATTTGTGGACTATTTCCAGAACTTTATTGAATAGTTTGCTTAATTCAGCGAAAGTGTCGTAAAGTATTCAAATCATATCCAATACATAAGAATTGAGTTTAAGTTAGGGTTTAAGACAAAAGAAAATAAAAAAATTAAAAGTCATTACTTATAGCTTATAATCAATTATTCGAACAAAACATTTCATTGAATACATGTCTGAACTCCTAAACCGATAATTCGTAATGTTTTGCATCTCTTCTGTGAATCAATCGAAACAAATTGGATTCGATGTCATTGAGTAGAGAACTGGCGCCCATTCGGAACAGATCTCTGTTCAGCCATTGCTCTCCCAATTGACTTCTAACTAAACCTATCCAATCGATGGCATCCTTTCCTGTCTTCAGACCACCGGCCACTTTGAACCCAACTTTGATGCCTGTTATCCGATAGAAGTCGGCGATAGCTCTGGTCATAACCAGACCTATTGGAAGCGTTGCGTTAATCGTCTCCTTTCCGGTCGAGGTCTTTATGAAATGAGCTCCCGATGCCATCGCAGTCATACTGGCCTTCAGTTAGAATATAATAATATTTGAAAACAATTTCAATTTGATTGAACAAAACTGTTATAATTATAACAACTTTATAGACTGAGTCGAGTGAACCCAACTCTCCGGCGCTTATAATAGCCTTCAGATGAGCGCCACTTCTGTCACACATTTGTCTCATTTGTTTGATCTCTTCGTACATCTGATTCCAGTCTCCATTCAGCGCAAGCGCTCTGTCTATCACTATATCGATCTCCTGAGCACCGGACTCGAGTGCGAACTCAATTTCGCTGAGTCTGGTCTTCAGTGAGTACTGACCCGAAGGGAAACCTGTGGCCACACAAGCGATCGATACTTGGGTTGGCGTCGAGTCTGCGGTCAATATATTGAATGCATTGACACAATCGGCAACTCTGGAGGGATAGACACAAACGGCTGCAGTGGTCAGACGGGTCAGGGGTTCGGCCAATAAGTTGCTTGCATTCAGTGCTTGCGTTAAATGAGTTCTCAAAGGACTGATCGCTCGATAACAGAGTCGTTGAACGTTAGCGTCGGTGTCGTCGCCGGAAAGGGTCGTCAAATCAATGCTCTTTATGGCTAACACTAGTTCTTCGGCTTTGCTTCTGCTGTCCATACAATCGAACCGTTCTTTGATCTGATTTGTGGTCTCTTTTATATTATATGTATTTATATTAATCTTTTCCAACATTTGATTGTCTGAACAGAAAGTGAACACAAATTAACAATTAATCCATTAATTCATTCATTCAGTAATCAATTGGATTGTAATTGAGTTCAAATGAATACCGAATTCCAAGACATTGGAAGACATGGTTCCAATTGGTATCCAATCTTAAGAATAATGTAAACAAATGATAGAAACATATGATTAGAAATAGCCTTCAGTTTAAGCTTAAAGTTTAAACTTCTCTGAATTGTAAGAGAAGTTGAATTCAATTCACTTCTTATAAAGTCTTCAGAAAAGGGGTAATCAATAGAAATAGTGTTTATATGATATTAATCCGGGTTTATGTGATCTATAAGCTTACAATTTTTAACCTGGTCAAAATGTATTTCTCGGTTTAATCATAATATTATTTATATAATTAAACTGACGTTGAACAATTTCTGGAATTTAAACAAGGCAATAATTTTATTTATTTATTCGAGTAATTTATGATAATCTGAGTTTTCTGACTTTTTCAGACGTTTTATCACATAATGACCACAAATATTTTAAATATTATTATTTAATAAATTAATAAAATTATTAATAAATAAGTCTTTAAATACATGCGAAACAAATTGCAGAAAAACTGGGAATTGCCCCCGGGGCAGTTGATTGGCAGTTTGCCTGGGTCAATATACAGTACATTACAGTATACAGTAGTTTGTATTCATATTTAACATTTGCAAATAAATTGATTTTAATTAAGATCTAAATCAATAATAATGGCAACGTTTGAAGTCTTCTTCGAGCGAATCGGCCCAATCGTAGACCAGTTCTCCGATCTCTCGGTTCGATCGCTTCAATACATTGATTACCTTTATATTGACTGCCAATCCTTTACCTTGGATTTCACTGACAATTGGTAGCATTCAATCCATTCATTCCTTCGTTTATTTGCTTTTATTATTCATTTTATTTTATTCTTCACTTCATTCGGCACTTACTGCGAGGAATCAGAGGAAGAGATTCAGAAACCATAGCGAGACTAATGTTTCTCAAATGTGCCGTTTCATAATATGTCTGCTAGTGTGCACTGATGTTATTATGCTCTGGCAGTAGTATATGCTTGTATAGACATCTCTGGCCCAGTATATCGTTAGAGAAACGTTTGTTACGGTATGTGTTGGTATAAAGTGTTTGAACACAACTCGAGTGAAGAACTGTCAGTCACTTCCGCCGCCGCTCTACTGGTCTGAGACTCTCCTATCAATTGTCCATCACTTCCGCCGATAGGATGAGTGGCCGCCAATCAGATCAGAAGCGAAGACATATTGATATTCCGCCGAAAGACAAACTCAGTTCTGATTCGGATCTTATTGTCAGCAGATCTCTTGCGGCTCTGCTTATACACTGCTGTACTGTATCACTACATCTAATGATTCTAACATTCCTTCTATAATGTGATGTCTGAGCTCTGATCATACGATTAGATCAAATGAATGCAAATATAAAATAAAAGTTTATTTCAGATTCGATTAAATTCTTTAAATTATATTCTTTTGAAACAACTTATGGAACAAAACAAACAAAACGACAGAAAATATTTGATTTGCAAAACATTTTAATTAATTATCGAAAATAATGAGAATTTATGTGATTTTTAATGAGTTTTAATGTGATTTCGATGGAAACCCAATTAACTGGTTCTGCACTGGAGTCCCACGTGGTCTGAGTCGTCGTCCTCCAAGTCCAACATATTGGGCACACGATAGCCCATATTGGCTAACATCACTTCCAACGGATCCGTATTCATCCTCTTCTGGTTGGCTGAGGCCGCGTCCTCTGAGTCCTCGATCTCGCGCTCATCCTTTCGGCCGTCCTTTCAGTCGAAATGCAAACAATTTTCGATTATTTCTAATAATTATCAAAACAAACGGGTCTTACCTCTGGTCGTGGACTCCAAAGCCGAACCACTTGATCGATACCACTGGTGGCCAACAGACAAGAACTGGGATGCGGTTGCAAACAGTTGACTATAGAGTCGTCGCCTCTCATCACTCGCACTATATTAGTGGTCTCTCTGTCCCAAACAAAAAAGCTTCCGTCGTCTGAACCGGCGATTATGTACTGGCCGTGACTGCGGACAAACAAAACAATTAGTTCAGATCAAGTGAATGCTCGGGTGCTCTGAGGGCTGACCTCCCGAAAAAGTTGGCCTCTTTTATATCAGTTGTTGTATTGCAATGACCACAGAATCTGGACTTATAGTCGTAGGACAGAGAACGCCATTCCTTCTCCTGGTTGTTGACTGCATTGGCCAAATTGTAGGGAACAGAACCGCTACTGCTACTACTACTGGTGTCACTCAATATATCACTACTGCGACTGCCATTCGAAGCAGTAGTTCGCGAATTGTTAGTTGTTTTGTCTGAATTAGTATTAATCGCTTTCTGTATATCTCTGTTCAATACATTGCACTGATCTGTATTCGACTGCTCCGGGAATTTGCTTTTGAACGCTTGGAAGCAATCGAAGGCTTCCTTATGCCACTCGAGTTCGTACAAACACCGCACGAGTCGGTAGTGAGCCTTCAGATAGTCCGGGTCTATACTGAGCGCTGTATAGCAATCCCTTAGAGCCGCGTACAGATCGCCCTCCCATTTGCGCTTCATGTAAGCCATGGCCCGATTGCCGTAGAGAACGGCCGCGCGCGGGCACAGAGAGATGGCTTTATTGTAGAGCGATATCGCGAACGTGTAGTGACTTAACTCAAACCGTTCGTTGGCTTTGGCTTTGATTTTGTCGACAATTTGAGGTAAACTCGATTTCTGTGGAAATGACTTCTTATAGAGCTTTAGGTTTTTGGAAATATAGCCTAAAGTCTGACAACTATTGGTTGTGCCGTTAAGACAGTAGCCATTGCTGGCCGAAGAACCGGAAGAATCGCTTCTGTGGTAACCGTTTTTGTGCGACGAATCAAATTCAAAGAACTTCGGCCGCAATGGCCTCAAGACGTCGAACAAATATATCTGTTCTGAACCTAAGTTTGTCAGCAATTCATTGCCGTCGGGGCTGAACGCCAGATATGTTGAGGCGTAGGCCCGGTATCTCTTCTTATCCCTGCGCCTCAACAGATGTCCGGCAATAAAGTATTTAACACAACCGACGGGTAATTCTGTGAAACTACTGGACGAGTCGTTCTCATCACTACCAGTGGTCATACGTCTGTCCAACGCATAACGAGAACCCAATTCATTGCGATTCTAACGAATTGAGTCATAAATTGTAATGAATTTCAAAAACAAAAAGTTTTGAATCAATTACTCGAATAGTTTGCGGAGAAATCATTCGGCGGTCATAGAGGCGGACAAAGGCATCGTTGGCACCGACGGCAAGCATTTCGGGGCGAATCGGGTTAATTGCAATACACTTGGCCTCAGCGTTGGGGCCGTTATAGTCCGTCAGATTGATTAAGACATTGTTAGTGACTGTCGAACAGCGATGTCTTTGCCTTAAGTCGTACTGAAGAACGAGTCCGTCTTCGGCCGAACTCCAGAACATGAACGGCGAGTTCGGTGCGACGGCCAGGCGTTTGACTCGACCCACATGACAGCCACAGACTAGTGTCGTCTCCGCAGCGCTCAAGTCATGTACTCTAACCTTGGAGTCGGCGGCACCGGAACAGAGGATGTTGTCGTTGGACTCCGGGAGGAATTTAACGGAAAAGATGTTGCCCTGGTGCCCGCTCTGCAGACACTGCAGGCGCCGGTGCCGGAATGGGTCCCATATTATGATTTGCACGTCATCTGAACCACTGGCCAATAGACTGAACGGAATTGGATTTAAATTAAATATTATTTAAAACTAATGTCAAAAATATGATAACTGTGTCCACACAGACCTTCCTCTTTGGTTCCACTCAAGACAGTTGACACAACCCGAGTGACCCTTGAATTGGGAGTGAAATGAATGAATGAAAGCATATGTTTGTGTGAGTACTGAGTGTGAGATCGGATCCAATGGATGCTAACCTCCAGTTCTGCTTCCAGACCTAATCGGGCGATAAGGCTGTCATTGATTTGCATTTTCCTCTCAAAGCCGACGCTATTCTTATCGCTATATTCTCTCATTTGATTCCAATCAACGAAATTATTTGAATCCATATTTGCATTCATTTTCATTCAACACTAAAATAGAGACAAAATCTTAATATTAATGAACAGAGAAATCAAAACAAATAATAAATAAATAACAAAATTATAATAATTAGGAAAACAAATGAAAAATACCAACGAATTGACGCAATTATAAGACTATTGAGAATCCTATTTGAGGTCAGAGTTCATAATAACAGTATTTCTTATATTTTATGTTTAATTCAAATCTAATTTTGATTTAAGTCTTATTAAAAGTGAATCAAAATTATTGTCATTTGTTGTGACATAAAGTAGCGAAAGGGCTGTTCACTAATACTGTACTGCATTTTATGGTTTAGATTCTTTTAGAACCAATATTAACCAGGTTGATTCTGATCAATTTTATTTAGTTTGCAAGCATGAAGATTACCCTGTACACATTTAATATTACGGATCACTTTGTTTTAGTTTCTTTTGAAAGACATGCAAATTCTTCGGAAATTGTGATTAGAGTACTGTAACAGCCGTTTGAATCGTAGAGCTATTAATACTACTTTCTTTGTACAAATCAAACAGGGTCATTTACATTTAAATGATAAACAAGCTGAACAGTTAAATGTTATCACCACTTTCGTAACCTCAATGAGCCCTCCCTTGGATATGAATTGAAAGTTGTAAGGAATAAGGATTGAAAATAAGCAGTTGTTTGAAGGGAATTCTCTAGCCTACTCCAGCCATTCTCTAGCCTACTCAAGCCATTCTCTAGCCTACTCCAGCCATTCTCTAGCCTAATCCAGCCATTCTCTAGCCTTCTCCAGCCATACTCTAGCCTACTTCAGCCATTCTCTAGCCTACTCCAGCCATTCTCTAGCCTTCTCCAGCCATTCTCTAGCCTACTCCAGCTATTCTCTAGCCTTCTCCAGCCATTCTCTAGCTTACTTTCGACCTATTTCCTACTTTTTCATCAAATTTTGACCTTTTTCACTACTTTTTCATTAAATTTCTGCATTTTCACAACTTCATCAAATTTCTCAATTTTTCAATACTTTTTCATCAAATTTCTCTATTTTTCACTACTTTTTCATCAAATTTCTGCATTTTTTACTACTTTTTCATCAAATTTCTCTATTTTTTACTACTTTTTCATCAAATTCTCCATTTTACACTACTTTTTTATCAAATATCTCCATTTTTCACTACTTTTTCATCAAATTTCTCATTTTTTAGCTACTTTTTCATCAAATATCTGCATTTTTCCTTACTTTTTCATCAAATTTCTCAATTTTTCACTACTTTTTCATTAAATTTCTGCATTTTTGACTACTTTTTCATCAAATTTCTCAATTTTTCACTACTTTTTCAATAAATTTCTTCATTTTAACTACTTTTTCATCAAATATCTGCATTTTTCACTACTTTTTCATCTAATTTCTCCATTTTTCACTACTTTTTCAACATTTTCACTACATTTTCATCAAATTTCTCCATTTTTCACTACAATTTTCACATTTTCCTCTACTTTTTCATTATTTTCCATCATTTTCTAACTAATCCTCGTTGTTAGCAAAGACCTCTCTAGCCTAAGCATCTGTCCCGTTGTTAGTAAAGGCCTGCCTTCTCTCGGGGGGGGGGGGGTGGTGGGGGGGGGTATGATACCGAAATTATAATCCCCATTTCTAAAGAAAGTGGTGATAAAAATTTTAGGTCTATATCTGTTGTCGAGATATGACTAAAGCCGAGTCCGCTATCAATGATATCAAGAATTTGAATCCAAACGCAAACATAACTGCTTTGGAACTGGATTTGTCTTCACTTAAATCTGTTCGAGAGTTTGCGGAAAAACTTTCACAATTAGAGCCAGTGATTGATATACTTGTAAACAATGCCGGAGTAGTTATGACACCTGAGTGGAAGATCGAGGATGGGTTTGAGATGCAGTTCGGGACAAATCATTTGGGTATTCACTGAATGAACAATGAATTTATTCAAAACAATTCAATAATTCATTTCATAATTTTAGGTCACTTTCTATTGACTCTATTATTGATGCCATTAATGAGAAAGTCATCCAATGCTCGGATAATAAATGTTTCACCCGTTGCACATATCATTGGTAAAATATATCTTGATAATATCAATCTAGGAAATGGGGCTTATTCTCCGATAAAAGCCTACAATCAGAGCGAATTGGCTAATGTTCTCTTCACCCGGGAATTGGCCAAACGTTTGGGTGAAAAGAGTACAATAAATGTCTATTGTCTACATCCCGGGGGTGTTAATACAGATGCCGCAAGACATGCGGGTTCTATACTCCAGTGGTTGCATTCAAAAATTGGCATAAGTCCCGAAATGGGAGCCCAAACCACACTCTATTGTGCTCTCGAGGAGAGTCTGGACAATGAAACCGGATTGTATTACTCGTGAGTATTTGCGATAAATTTTGAAGGGTGACTTAGGTCTGGGCAAGGAAGTTTCTGATATAAATATTTTTAAAGTGCTATATGAAAATTGTATACAGCCTGAACTCAATAAACCTGGTCACACCTGTAAACTGTTCTCCGATTAATTGTAAAATGGATTATTATGAATTATTTGACACAAATAGACAGAACTCAAGCAATAATTGAATTCATTTAAGTTCAGCTATAGTTGAAGTTATATCTATTAAAACTGTTGTGACCTAACGTAACTGTATATTATTTTCGCAATAAATTATCCTTGTTTAGTAAATGAAGGCAGGTTGAATAGGTATTGAACAGTTTCATTGAGTAATTTGAAGTCAATTTGAGGCACAATTAGTTGATTTAGTCTAAACTCTTAGTTTCACTATTCATGAGCACATGGTTTTTGTGAATGCGTGCAATGCTTGCCATGTGTTCACAGTTGAACTCAAGTGAACTTAGCTTTTGTTGACTTTTTTGACAGTTGTTTAGACATGACTTTTGTTATCGTTTTTGTTGATGTTTGGGCTGATCTACGGATAGCCAGAACTTATATTGAGGCGACTCACAGCACTGGGGGTGACAAAACCCGTTGCCAGTTTGATTACCAGCAGTGAATTCCGGTTTTGCGGGATCGGGAAAACTGGTCAGCGACTTGCGTCACCGCAATGTTATGTGAATTCAGTCAGACAGCTATTGCCGCCACAATATGTCAGTTCAGTTCAGTCTGGTTTCTAAAGAAACCCTTTATTGGTATAGATAGAAAAACGAGAGTATAAACTGGTCAAACAAGTTTTGAATCATGTGTTCAGTTTATTTGAGCGACGATTGACTCTGAGTGCCATCAAAAACGTCAATTAGTAATAATATTGATAATAGAAAATATAGCCATTGTTTTTATAAATTATACCGTATTCCCGCGCAAACACCGGCAAACCGAAATAAAATGAATTGAGTTAGATGCCGGTATACCTCAAGGTATAACAGCATGCCGGTCTAATCGAGGTAAAAAGTTGATATTTTCTGTCTAAATATTGAAAGTAAATTCAACCTAAATGATTGAATTTCTTTAAATGTTGATCTTATTATCAGAAGACTATTCAAATGAGTATAATTAAACTCTTAAAGCAAATATAATACTTATGTCTGATAACGAAACTGGTTTTAAGTTCAAGTTCCCTTTATTTTAATATATTAATGTAATTTTGTTAATAGATGCTTAAGTGTTCATTTAAATTTTTTTCAAATATGAGTTGTAATGAATACACCTATCAACATAATTATTGAATTCATTTAATTTTATTTTATTCTCATTGAATAGCAAATAAATTTTGAAATTGAATTAACATTGTTCAGTTTATACCGGCATACCGGTGTTTGCACGGAAATACGGTAATTATATTGGTCTCAAATTTTGCTCAATTAATCCGGACGAAATTTATGAACAAATTTATGACATCTACTCTTTCGACGCATAATTTGAACTTTGGACTGTTGTTTCTCTCGTTTTCCTATCTATATATGCTTGTGAGACAGGTCAAACAATACTTTGTCGACAATACTTGTCTTCATATCAAAGCTGAATTCAAAATTAAATAAGAGCTGAAATGAGTTAATTGTAAACAAGAAAAAACTATTTGCAACGTATGAGGAAAAGTATGAAAAGTTTGATGAATTAAATGAGCTTTCGTTGCATTCTTTTATCTAATCTCGAAATAGAAATGAGTTTCAAAATAACTCAAAAGGAATTGAAAGTTTCGCTCAAACTTTTGAATTAATATTAATTGGATTTTATAAATAAAATATAACTTAAGGCTTATGTAATGCAATCACTCATAAAATATGAACTCTTTATCCCATAAGTGATGTCTTTCTCAATCATATAAATCCTATTTTTTAGAAATGATTTTTTGTTCTGTCGGTCACTACAGGTATAATACTGTAGTATTCGTCTCTATTGACAAGTTTATGCAAGTTATCTAAAAAATAAACTTATCTTAACTGACCAAGATTGAATAGAAATTTTAGTTATCAATTCATTTATGTGAATAGAAAATGCCAAACATTGGAAAATCTAAAAATAATCAATGAATATAAGAAAATGCGGTTAAAATGCAGTCAAATATTTTGTAATAACTTATTATTCGGCATATAATGAATATATAGGGAAGAATTTCAATACAAGCTTAAATATTCAAGTTACCAAGGTTAACTAATTATTCTATGGTTAATACAATTACACCATTCAGACGGAACAAAGAAATATTATATTTCAAGTTTTCATATCTTTATTACTAAACAAACTATTAATTGAGTCAAAGAAGAAAATATTCATTATTTTATTGATATATCATTTACAAGATGATCAATAAGCGCAATATGCGCTTGCACATCTCATTTTACTGTTTTTTGTTTTAAACCCTTTTTATAACTATCATTATATGAATGAATGCGAATTACTTTTAATAATTTTTGCATAATTTATATTAAAATATTATATTTTTTATTAATCAATAAATCGATAAACTGATGAAAATAACGAAATATACGATTGAATGAGAATTATCGGAATGATTGAGATTAAGCACGTTTTTGAGAACTGACTTTTCAAATGCAATACAAATTAAATTAATTGCAATTTTATTGCATTTAAATTCATTTACTAGTATTGTATGAGTGAAAGGCTGGCAATGAATGAATTTGAGATCATTTTTTGCTTCAGTATCAATCTTAAGCAGTCGAGTTAAGCAGTTGAGCAGTTGAGCAGGCATATTTTATTAATACATTTATCCAAAAGGGCAATGAAAGTGCTTTACTGTAAACGGAGTTCACGAAAATGTTCATAAGAGTAGATCAAAAATATAGTTCTGAAAAATTCAAATGATTTGATAAAAAAAAGATTGAAATTCTGTTTATTTATTTCGTATTTGATTTTCGTGAATAAACTCGTGTAATATTGAGATCTCTGTTCATATAATTACAGCTTTGATGTAAACTTTCAGCCTTTGAATTATTGTAGAATTGTTCACATCTTTGATAATTAAGTGCTTTTCTGAAACTTTATTGAATAGCAAAACAAAGATAATTAAAATAAAGGGTATCTAAGAATCAAATAAAACTAAAGATAAAATTTTTAACTCCGCTTTGAAAAAAGAGGAGTATATAGTTTCTTCGCCTATCCCCCCCCCCCCTAGAGAAAAGAGAAAGGGTAGGCCTGGGAGAAAAGTCCTTTATTAACAACGGGTAAGGCCGAAATGGCTGATAAAGTCCTTTACTAACAACGGGATAGGCTGAAAAGGCAGGGAACTGGCTGAGAGTCCTTTACTAACGGGACAGGCTGAAAAAGGCTGGGAAATTGTCGAGAAGGTCCTTTACTTACAACGGGATAGGCTGAAAAAGGCTGGGAAATGGTCGAGAAGGTCCTTTACTAATAACGGGATAGGCTGAAAAAGGCTGGGAAATTGCTGAAAAAGTACTAACAACGGGATAGGCTGAGAAAGGCTGGAAAATGGCTGAGAAATGGCTAAAAACTGGCTGACTATGATATATTGAAGAGTGGGGGTGTCCAGGATTGGATCATTTTGAGCTGTAGAATTTTTTAGCTCCAGTCAATTTTATAGGGCAAATTACTGCCTTAAACTCTATGCTGTAGCGCACAATTAGTGCAGCAATAAAATTTTTCTAACCTGGTTAAAATGTATTCAAAGATTCATTTTTGGATTTTAGGTCTTAATTGGTCAATTTGACTATGTCCTTGGTTATAGTTTTAACAATAGAAAAGTAGCCAAAATATCCTGACATTTGCATTGATTAACTATAATATAATTATCGACCACCTAGTATGTTAATTATTGTACACAAAAATTGCTGGTCAAGCTAAAAATATTAAATTTCGTACAGAGGCCTAAAAAAGGTTGAATTTTAATTCTACATTGATGGAATAATTTTAAAAATTGTGAAGGTACTCCAGGCTCGCTCATTATCAATCCACCCAATATAAAATGTTTTATTTAAAATGATCTTCGACTGAATGACTACTCTTAACATTGTTTATGTTAAGAAAATATTTGAATTGATATTTGAATATAACTTAATTATATATCAATTGATTGATTAAATCTGGAAATAATTGAAATCAAATACAATTTGTTATTAAATTCAAATCCAAATCACGTTTGCTTCACGTGAACACAATTCCGAACAATTACGTGAACTAATGGTAAATTGATTCAAACCAAATGAATGTAATATGTGTTATCATAAGAATCCCGGGTTAGTTCGAAGCCCATAAGTTTTGTAATCCAAAAAATTTATTACTTTTAACATTCAGTAAAAACTTTTCCAAAACTATTTGCACTCTTTATTACAAACTAAAAATAATTGAAAAAACTTCCTGGAACAAATGTTGACCCAGCATACAAGCTTGGACTATTTCTATTGCATGTATTCATTTTTAGCTAGATCACTTATACATCAAATAAATTGACTCTATTCAAGGTGTTTCAGTAATGATTTTATAAGGTATGGCCAAAATAAAATGGCCACTATAATTGAATTGAATTGAGAACCTAGGACTTTTTTGAAAATATTGTTTAGTCAAAAATTGAAAGATATTACAGTCAAATTACATTGAATATCACCTTGGTTAGTATGAAAATCCCAGGAATCAAAATGAAAATCACTTTATTGTTGAGTTAGAAAATGAGAATCACTTTTACAGAATGAAA
>JAQIWA010001535.1:0-17814 GCA_034693305.1 Eueremaeus valkanovi | reverse complement strand
TCTCTTTTCATTCAACTTTGCAATAATATTCAGATTTTAAAATTGAAACCACTCTCAAAAAATTTGATCCAAAAAAAAGTAGGTCTGAAGTCAAGTTTGTCTAACAACATAAAGGTACCGGCCTTTGTAGTCCTATGTACCCAATGGGGTATATCGAAGATACCTTTGGTTACAAGCAATATGACCAAGGTATATGATTTTGAACTCATGAAGGAATTGATCCCAGTTCATATAAAATATTAATAATTATATCACCTTAGCCTAAATATGTACGAACCAGGGTATTGGCAGAGATACAGAAACAGGGCTTTTCTCCAGAACTTAACCTCGACCTTGCAAGGTGGTGATCATGATGAGAAAATTCAATGTTGGCTTTGAATGCAAATCTGGGCTTATTTTTGTTTGAAATTCCAAAATAATAGCGAATAAAGAGTTTTCTTACTGTTTAGCTATCCTTACGATAATATTTGGGAATAAATACTAAAAGAGTTTACATTTGTGTCAACAAAACAAATGTGTTTTTACGTTACGTTACTATACATTCATTCAGAGATTTGTCTCTCAATTGCAGTGAAAACTGAACACTATTTTCATTCATTAATATTCTATTCAATCGAATGATTCATTGATTTGTAAACAAAAACACAAATATTTCTTCAATTAATTTAATTTAATTTCCAAAACAATGTATAAAATATTAATTCATTCAAAATATCTGTTATTATATGAAAATAATATTAAATTCTTTAATAATTATAATAAAAATATTTTATTAAATAAAATAAAAATTTTAGGAAAAAATAGATTTCTATTCAATGAAAATATTTGTTTCAATTCTAAGGTATTTATTGATTAAATGTTTTAATCGTTTATTAAAATTCATATAATTTTCAATTCAATAGTCATTTACGACAAAGACATACAAATCCGGAACCGATTGGTCTCTGAAGTCATACTTCAGTGGAAAGGGTTTTAAATCGAATCCAATTGTAAACAAGTTTTTGATTTGTATTTAAAGTCATTTAAAACTCAATTATTATTCAAACAATAGTTATGTATCGGAAGTGTTGACCACCGGTGCTGTCGATGCCATTCGACCGACTCAGCCAACAGTCCACCTGTGCTGACGGAAAGGCCAAAAGTGGGTGCAATTCATATATTGAACCAAATGTTTGGTTACGTTTGGCCTAAAGAGAGACCGGATTTGAGGAAACGAGTCGTCCTTTCGATGGCTTTATTAGTGATCGCAAAGGTTTGCAGACATTCGGTCCAATCAGTCCTTTATTCATATGTTGTTCGACAGCACAGGTGGTCAACGTTGAGGTGCCGTTCATTTTCAAGTACGGCGTCGATCACCTGAACGCCAACGCCGGCAATGTGTTGGCGCTGACCGACCCGTCCAGTACTGTAATGACTGTTTCCATCGCTCTTATGGTCGGCTGTGAGTAAAGCACTCATTGTTTGATTCAAAGCATTACTATATCTGTGAATGTGCGGCACAGATGGTATGGCCAGAGCGGGCGCCTCCGCCTTCAATGAGCTCCGGAACGCTGTGTTCGCCAAAGTAGCTCACGATTCGATCAGACGAGTGGCCGGTAATGTGTTCATACATTTGCATCGAATGGATCTGAACTTCCATCTGAACCGACAGACGGGCGCTCTCTCTAAGGCCATAGACAGAGGAACGCGGTATGCATTGACGGCATAGAGTAGAGTACCTGTGCTCACAACTAATTGTGCATTATTTGTGATTTCAATTATCACCAAAAGTGGCATAAATTTCGTATTGTCTGCACTGGTGTTCAATGTGGTGCCGACCTTCTTCGAAGTGGCGCTCGTCAGCACTATTATGTACTACAAGTTCGGTCCGCAGTTCGCGTCGATAACCCTGGGCTGTATCGGCGCCTATGCTCTCTACACACTAGCGATAACTCAGTGGAGAACCAAATTCAGAGTTCGTATGAATAAAGCGGAGAACGAATCGGGAAATCAAGCGATCGATTCACTCATAAACTACGAAACCGTTAAGTATTTCAATAACGAAGGCTTTGAAGCCAAACGATACGACTCTCTGCTCAAGAGGTATACCGACGCCTCACTCAAGACCACAACCAGTTTAGCGCTCCTGAACTTCGGCCAAAACGCTATATTCAGTGCCTCTATGGCCGCCATTATGGTTCTGGCGGCCAAAGGCATAGTCGCCGGTAGTATAGCCTTCAGTCCAGTTATAGCAGACTCTGAGGGATGTGCGCACTCGGGCTCTTGTGCTTTGGGGACAGTCAGAGAACAGGGGATCAAACATTAGACGTAATAGTGGATCAGGTGATCAGCTCATGGAGTCGGGGTTAGGGCTAGTCTGCTTGAGGCTGACATCGGGAACATTAATCTGTGCGCACATCCCATACCCTGTGCTTCCAATTCATGTTTAACTGTGAACTAAACCACTCTTTTGGAACGGGTAGGCACTATGACTGTGGGCGATCTGGTTATGGTTAACGGCCTGTTATTCCAATTGTCACTTCCGCTCAACTTTTTGGGTTCGGTTTACAGAGAGATCAGACAATCGCTGATTGATATGCAAACGATGTTTAACTTATTGAGTGTTCAGACGAGTGTTCGGGTATTCTATCCATTAGTTTCGCGTTAATTGTCGATAAGTTTTGGCAAAAGTTTTGTTTTAATCTATACTTCAATTTAATTCAGGACAAACCCAAAGCACCGGCGCTTATAGTCTCGCAAAGGGAGGCTTCGGTTCGTTTCGAAGACGTCTACTTTGAGTACACAAAAGGACAGCCAATACTGAATGGGCTGTCATTTGAAGCTCTGGCCGGACAGAGGATAGCATTAGTCGGCGGAAGCGGTGCCGGAAAGACAACAATCGTTCGACTGTTGTATCGATTCTTTGACCCACAAGAGGGTCGGATTCTTATCAACGGCACAGACATCAGAGATCTGAGCATAGATAGTGTGCGCAAAGCCATAGCAGTCGTACCTCAAGACACAGTCCTTTTCAATAATACAATACATTATAACATAAATTACGGAGACTTTAGTAAAGGTGTGGAAGACGTCTATCGGGTGTCACAGATGTCCGAACTTCATGACTCGATCCTTCGATGGCCTCTCAAATATGAGACACCGGTCGGGGAAAGGGGTCTAAAGCTGAGCGGAGGTGAGAAACAACGGGTGGCTATCGCCAGAGCTATGCTGAAGGCCAGCCCTATCCTGGTGTTCGATGAGGCGACCTCTTCGCTCGACTCCATCACTGAATCCGTGAGTCTATTGTCGACTGAACTGACAGTTGATTGCAATCAATGTATGAATCGATTGAATGTTTTGCTCAGAAAATCCTGAATGCGTTGGAAAGGGCGGCACAAAACAGGACTACTGTAGCCATCGCTCACCGCTTGTCTACTGTTGTCGGCGCCGACAGAATATTTGTGCTCTCGAATGGACAGACAGTCGAAAGCGGCGATCATTCGACTCTTGTGTCTAAAGTCGACAGCACTTACGGTCAGCTTTGGCTAAAACAACACCAAATCGATAGACAATTAATGGCAAAAATGATACAAAAAAAGCCGTCGAATGACTCGAATGAATGAGTTTTTAATTGAATAATAAAATCGATTTATTTTTATTTCAAATTCTTATTTAAGACTATTTTATTCAATCATTTGTTTACTCTCTTCGAAAAGTGACCGAAATTATGGCCAAATATTTCGGTAAAACATTTGCGACAGAAATGTCTGCAGTTATGCGCAAAATATTAGTGAAAAAGGGGTTTAATGTGTTGGACGTCGAGGACTGGCAACGGAATGGTATGGCATACGATGTGATCAGTTGTCTCGATGTTATTTATTCCTCTTCGGGTGTCAACCCATCGGACTCTGTAGTGAAGTCACTGGTATTGTGGTCGAGACCCGGCATAGAAATGTCAGAGTCAGAGGAGTCGTCCTCGGGCACAGGCACCAGTTCGGGTGCGGCCACCGGCACCGGTTCGGGTGCGGCTACCGGCACCGGTTCGGGTGCGGCTACCGGCACCGGTTCGGGTGCGGCTACCGGCACCGGTTCGGGTGCGGCCACCGGCACCGGTTCGGGTGCGGCCACCGGCACAGTTGTCCAAATACGCTCCAGCTGACTTCTATACATCTCTAGTAACATTCTGAATGCAAGACATCTTTAGTTAAGTGTATGACTGCACGCATCGCATACTTACTTGTAGTCGTAACCACCGGCCGATGTGGAAGCATCCATGTCCTTATGAATTAACTCTTCTTTTAAAGCGTAGACTTGTTTTGCGATATACCTGTGTATAAGAAAATACGAGTCATTTGACTAAAATTAATGTCGAAAAGGAGTCAATCAATGGATTGGAAACAAGTGATTGTGTAGTCAGTACTCACTCGACGTTGGGGTGCACTTCCTGTCGTTGTCTCAGCTGACAGATCAAGTGTAAGCACTGATCCAGTTCTGCCATCACTTCCTGGACATCTTTGGATTCACTCATTCTTGTGATATATTAATAAAAAGAATAACAAAAATGAATCAATTGTTAAGTTTGTGTCTCAACTCAATTACTTTTTGTTCGTCAATGTCTTTAGCAATTTGACCCTAAGGTCGACGTATTTATGCTTATGTTTCATAGCCTTTGTTTTGGGTTGAAGTTGAGGTCAAACAGAAAATCACATGAATTTGTGATTAAATGTCAATACATTTGGTTTGCGATCAATCAAAACAAGACTTTAAACATCTGCTCAAATATGAAGTAACACAACCGACAGGGAGGGGAGCACCGGCTAACTGAGCGTTAAAGTAGTCGTTTGTGGCCGAGGGTTGGTATGAAAGCAAATATAACAGAATATATGACTTATTGACTGTTTGTTTGTTTACATACTCTTCACATCATTTGCTTATATTCTTATCAATCGATTTGTATTTATATTAATAGTTATAATAAGTATTAATTAATAACTGTTTGTCTGAATCCGATGGCAATCGGAGAAGCATTGGCCGAATCGACGACAAACACATCGATTAGTGGACACAAAGTGGCGAACAATCGGTTCTCGAATCTGATTGTTATACCAATTAATGATCAGATCATTGAATTGCAAACCATTATTAGAGACAAGTATTCAATCAATTGTTCACTCATTTAATCCAAAACTCAATTCAATTCTATTCTCATTAATCTTCTCAACCGATAGGACGACCACAAGAAGTGATTTTGTCTTCTATGCCGACCGACTCGTTAGTAATGCTTTCGATATTTAAATCAATTTAATTAAACATTAAATCAATTCTAAAATCAATTCAAATATTAATGAAATTCTTTTGAATAAACTGTTCTTCAGATCCGTTTAGTAGTAGAGGAAGGCCTGAATCAGTTGCCCTACAAAGACAAGGATGTGATAACACCGACTGATGGCGTATACCCGGGTCTGCAGTACTTGAGCGGCAACTGCGGCGTCAGTATTGTCCGGAGCGGCGAAGCCATGGAAAAGGGGTTAAGAGACTGCTGTCAGTCCATACGCATCGGTAAGATTCTGGTGCAGTCGGATGAGGACACACATGAGGCACACGTAGTCTACGCCAAGTTTCCCGAAGACATCGCCGAACGCAAAGTGCTTCTCATGTATCCGATTATGAGTACCGGCAATACAGTGGTCAGAGCCGTCAATGTGCTGATGGATCAGAGGGTCCGACAAAACAATATAATTCTTCTGAATCTGTTCTGTACTCCAAATGGTATTCAAATTCAGTTCAATTCAGAGAATAATTATTTTTCACTCCTTTTTATGAATTCTTTGTTTTCTCTCTATTATTCCTCCCATTCCTATAGCCATCGCTTCTGTGGCCAAAACCTTTCCGCTGATGACAATACTGACCTCTGAGGTCAATCCGGTTGCGCCCAACCATTTCGGACAGAAATACTTCGGAACCGATTGATTGCAATATTGTTTTGTTTGTGCTTTCGATCGATTGCTTAATATTTTATTAAAATTTTATTAATTATTAAAAATTGTATTAATTTTTGGATTTTTTTATTTACTCCTAATATTGGAACTCAAGTCAAGTCTTGGGAAGAGTTGAGGCTTAGACCCAAGTGCCAGTTTTTTTTTTGTGTTTTGACCCAGGTTTAGATCATACCTTTCCTTTTAGATACTATATTATATTCATAGCCTTAGAGAAGACCCCTTACCCCCTGACCAAGGGTACAATTCGATCAGATTTTGCTATAATTTTATGAATTGCAGTCAAACGCAGTTCAAGTGATTGAACGCCATTTTGTGTCTCATTTCACCCAACCCTTAGACAAGACTCGCAGACTTTCGCACCACTGGTGCAGATATTCAATAGTTGTCGATCAGTCAGCCGGATAGAAATGGTGCTATAATTGTGCCTGGCTCAGATAGAAGGCAAAATTATAGGGAAGGGGCTAATAAGGCAATCTTATGACCAATTATGATCTTCATCACTTGATCACATCTATATAAACATCTGCTCTTGCATTCGAAAAATTCAAAATTGGTTCGGAATACTAATTGAGAAATAGTTCTATTAATAGTATGCATATACTGTATTCACATGTACTAGTTCATGTGTTCATATGTTCTGTATGACTGGTTGTTATGTTTTGCAAAGAATTGATTCCTTTCTGTAGGAAAATAGTTGTCTTATAATAATTGAATGAATGGAAAGAATCCGTTCTATCGTTATATCATTAAAATTTCAGAGAAAACGGATGACTCAGTAATAGCAGACTATTCTGAGGACTAATTTCCTCTCTGTCTATGACTCATGAGATGGGATAGAATTAGTGGTCAAATCATTCAATTTTAATGCTGTCTATCCATTGATGCCATTAATTGGATGCGACGTAAAGGCTATCCATTCTGTGTGTGAATGCTTTGACGGAATTGAATGCATTGCGAACTCAACTCAACTCAACTCAACTTTATGTTCGCTTTTAGTACAAAGGATTTAATGTCTGACATAATCAAGATATAAGAAATTATCTATAAGAATGAACAGGGCTGAACGTATACGCTATTATAGCACTTCAACCTTGAACCCAATGGAGACTGGGTTTTTAATCTGCATTGAAGTGAGCAAGGTTAGGTGAGCTGAGACGCATATTCTCATACTAAATGGCAAACTGTAGTCACCCTGAGCTTCATTAATAATGTGTTGAGTTTTAGTTTAATTCTCACCGGAATTGTATTTTTAATGACTATTTACTGTTCAGAACTGCAATAAAAGCTTTTAATTTAATTAATTATTCTCTCATTAAAGCAATTATTCTTAATATTTATGTTTACTTAAAGTAAAGAATATTCTATTCATTACTTATATATAAAAGCAAATCAATTATACAGTTCTGTTGAGACGCTTACGATTAGACAATGAAAATGTTTGTCAATGCAATTCATATCCTTTTTGTTGATTATATTTCTATTGATTTTTTACTTATCATTATTAATATTAGGGATCAATGATTCCAAATACGATAAGATGTTCCCGACTCTAAGTGAAATAATTCAATAACCAAGTATGAAACCTGAAATACTATAATTTTTCGAACATTCGTGTTGAAAATTGAACTTGAAACTAAATTAAATAGTTTATTTATCCAGACTCCACAACCTTTTTGAGTTATGCAGGCTAAAGTAGTTAACTTGGTCATTTCTGAACAAGTTTTTAATCAAGAATAATTATTTGTCTCGAAATGAACGACAATATTAATGAATCGATAATTTTGAATGACTTCAGACCCGGTTTATGTTGAACTGAAATAATCAGTTGATTTGTACAGAATTTATTGGAGTCTTTGAAATAATGATTTCATTTCAGCTCTTTTGTAGGCAAAGGATATACAGTTCCTCTGCTTTGGCATTGAATGCATTCTTTCGATAATAAAACTTAATAACAATTTTTATGTCTGAAAATAAAATCAAAACATTTTATATATTCTGTTCTTAAGGACTATAAACCACAGAAGCATTAAATGATTATTTTGTAACAAAAATATTTTTCTTAGAAAAAAAGAATTTTATTATTGAATATAAAAATATTTTTCAATTCATATTCTCTTATATTCTTAAAGCACTTAAAAATAGAGTAGTTTTGCTTATTTTTGTGCAAAAAGTGATCAAGTTGGCTCAGAAATTTAACTCCTGGTAGTATTTTACTGTAACTAGTTTCAAAACTCAAGGAATTTCTAAATGCATTCTTGGTCACATTGAAATTCAACATGGCGATTAGAAATATTGGTTGTTTGAAGCACAGGGCATGTTTTAATTTCTAGCTTGGTAAAACTATGCCAGAACAAAACTCATTTCATGATTAGAGCCAAATATTTAATGAAGCTTTTTCAGGAAATTGTACCGCAGGTCAAAATATAATTCTATTATTTGTCTTAAGTTTTTACATTAAATCCTGAATATTGCCAAACAATGTACAGACTGTAAGACGAGCTCTAATTAGAGTAAAAACTCTCTCTCTTTGACTATTAAACTGATGGATAGGGAATGATAGCACAAATGGCACTCTTAATGCAATTCTTTCACATTTTATTCTTTTGTTTCATATATTTTCCTATAAATTGAATTAAATTGAATTCTTTTCACTTCAATTGAAATATAGTTTTATAAATAATTTATTTGATCGCAGAGTCGGTCAGAATATTAAACTCAGTTTTCCTGAGTATACAAACATTCATTGTTCAACCAATTTTGAGTATTATTAAGCTCAGTGTCATTTCTCATATAACTTATTTCTGCCTCATTTGCATCACTTGTTCACATATAATATTCACCCGGGTATATTCAGGATAAGCTCAGATTTTGGTTAATCGCTTTCCAGCAATACATGTGTTGTAAGGCATTGGGATTTTCTTATGAGACTTAATATCGAAATGAATTGAAAGAACAGTTTCTATTTTGACCTTTAATTGATATACACTGTATGTCATTGTCTTTGAAAAAACTATTTGTCAATGATTTTTTGGAAAAGTTAGCCTGACTCACTTCTAGTCAGCTCAATTACAACCGAACGCATTAATCTTTATTAGCATTACATTTGGCTCTAATATACAGTATTTGTTTTGTTCAACACTTCAGTTGATTCCAGAATTTTTAATTTTGATTCCGTTATTATTAGTCAAACAATTGATTATTTAATAATTCAAACATTTCTTAATATAATATCAAATATGTGTTATCCGAATGCTATCAATAATGAGAAAATTGTGGCCGAATTTGCAGCCAATGAGCCGACAGATGAGACCGAAGATTGGTTGCCAACAATGGCCCAAATGGCGAACGATCTGATCGACAAAATGATAACATTTAAGTCCTTTCTTGCAGACCTAATAGTGCGGATGATTGCGATGAAGCCGTCCACCAATGATCGGGCCTTAAGTAAAGTGATGGTCAAAACGATGAGCGACTTAAAAGAGTTCATTTCAAACAATACCTTGGAATCAATGTTCAAATCTATTTACGAATTAATTGCCAAAAGTGAGCGAAACCACGAGAAACAGATCGACGACTACATCCGGATTACTAATAGAGAGCTCAATAGATTGGGGCAGAAAATAGTGGAATTCGAGACCAATATTGAAGACATTGATTTCCACGTGTCGTGGTTTCAGTCGTTAGCTGAAGAATACTATAACCTCAATGTTTATGTTTATAACCTGGATAAGACCTTTCTGGAGACGGAGATGCATTTATATGAGGCCGTCATAAAAGTCCTGAAAAGCATAAACGGACTGTGAATTTGATATTTTTATAAATGTTTTAAACTTGAATAGCATTTTCAGTCAATTGTCTCATAATTTTCTCTTTGAATATATCGTTATTTTCTTTAAATATTAGTTTTCATACATTTTTAATATCAATTTTAATAAACATTTTCTTTTAAATGCAATTCATTTGTCTATATATTGACTCTAATGTCAGATAGAAAATCTAGATAGTGTATTTTTATCTGGCACCACATTTGCACATCTCTGTGTGCTTTTATGCTATACTCACTTAATGTTTAACATTTCAGACTTTATATTAGAATTGATAGAAAATTCTTAATAAAAACTTTTTTTTTCGAAAAATATTATAAAATAAAAGTAAAAAAAAAGTTTAGTTAATAATAGGTTTTATATATCATATTCTTTACTTTTTTTTATATACAAAAAGCCTTAATTGAGAAAAAGTAATGAAAAGTAAATTATTTAATCATTAATTACAGGAAAAGTTGTTTTTCTATTCAATCTTTAGATCTTTAGAGGCATTCCCTTTAGAACTGTATCTGAATATGAATTCTAATTACTATTGATTTTCCTTTCACTCCAATACTAGATCTGATTCACAAATATTTCATTCATTCAAATCAGAGTGTATTTGACTGATTTGAATGACATTTGGCTCCAATACTGAGCACACTTATCATACGCTGGCACAGAGGTTGAGAGTCCACACATCTGTGGAGAGGGAATTGAGGGGAATTCGGATCGATATAAAGGTTGGCCTAAAGTGATGTTATAAGTTAGACAATCCATTGCAAGAGCCACATAGGCATTACGCGCATATAGTCTCGCACAGGCTTATACTACAGGCGCTGATCTACTCTCCCTCACTGCCTCATCAATGCCTGTATGATATGCCGTATTCCTCTGCATTCTCTGCACTTTTATCTTTGTTTAAGTTGACTATACATTGAATATAAGAGCCGAAGACATGACTATATATTCTGTTCTATTTATTTCACTATAGAGTGGATTATTTGTGCGAAACGCGCGTTCACTAAACGTCCAATCGATATATGCGATTGTATAGTGGATGTGACGGTTAACCCATGTTTTTATGGCACAAGTATTCCTTTTTGGTGAACTCCCTGCTTAATAATAGGCCTAAAAATAAAATTAATTTTTTAATATATTCTCTGTATATTAGAAGAAAAATCAATGCATTTATAAAATAATAATTTTTATGTGATTTTTGGTCGTCATATATAACACTGTAATTCAGTATTGAATATATTGTATTCCATTGACTGCCAGAGCATTAGAGAATAGATATTAATGTAATGTAAAAAAGGAATTGAGAATTGATTTCATGTAATAAAAGCCAAAAACCATTAGAATATATGAATAATATATTTCACTCCATTTTATGATCTGCTGAATGACTGTCCGATTGGAATGATATGTCAACAGAATTATTGAATAACAGAAAGAATAAGTGTTTGATTTGAGGTTTAAGTGCCAAACAAACCAGAGGTGAAATGTGTGGATACTTGGGTGACAGCAATAATACCAGTGATAAAACAGCACTGAATACACTGAATACTGGCAATGCATCTGCACTTTGAACGCATCCAAAAGCCGTCGTCGTATTGCGATTGTAATCTTTCGTCCCTCTCATGGATGGGTAAAGTGCCGGACGGACTGCTCCAGAATGATGAGGATGGCTGGAAACTGAACCGAACCAATTACTACCAGGACGGATGGCTGGCCACTGGCAACATTCGGGGCATCGTTGGCGTGACGTTCACCACAAGCAGAAGCAGAAAGAATATAAGCGGAGAACTGCCCCAAAGAACTAATTACAATCTGCGCGGACACAGGTCTGAAGTCACCTTGGTTAAATGGAACGAACCCTACCAGAAGTTGGCCTCCTGTGACAGCACTGGCATCATATTCGTATGGATCAAATATGAAGGCCGATGGTCTATAGAGCTGATCAACGATAGAAACACCCAGGTGACTATGTTTATTACATTTTCAGCATTTGCACCTTGCTTAAAATTGACAAGGATTAGCCTAAAATAATTAACATTGAATCAAATATATCGTTAACTTTTCATTTCTATTCAATTCAATTCATTTCAAATGAAATTCTTTACAAATAATTATAAATATTATTCAAAATTCTTATTCAGTTTTGGTTTCACTTTGTGTACAATATTCTCCATTATATCCTATAATTCATTTGACAAGTATTAAGTTGAGGTCAATAATCAAGGTTAAGTTTAAAACTCATGTATGGTATTGTTATTGGTCCAGGTGACTGATTTCTCCTGGAGCCATGATGGCCGAATGGCACTCATCTGCTACATGGATGGCTTTGTGCTGGTTGGCTCTGTGTCTGGTCAACGGTACTGGTCATCTATGCTCAATCTGGACAGTTGTACCATATCTTGTGGTATTTGGTCACCGGATGATCAGAATGTCATATTCGGCACATCCAGTGGTCATATATTAGGTATTTATATGACATTTATAATCATTATTATATCAAAAGATCTTAAGAATGAGTGAAAAGGCTTTCAAAATAATGCAGTTTTTATTAGTTCTCAGAAAATCTTTTCAGTACTTGTTTTGTATTTATTTATATATTTTTTTTCGGTCAAACGGAGCGTAAACTTAATTAATTCAAATATAGCTGAGCTCTGAGTTAACTCAATTAGGAATGAATGGAAAGTAAATATTAATTAGTTTTCGACAAACAGTGAGACTAAACAAATATGAGTAGACATAGAATGGATAGCAATCATAGGATAGGAATATTCTGTTTATAACTCAACAGAGAATAGTTCAATATTAAAAAAATGACATTGAACAAACAAAACAAAAATAAATATCAGGGCTAATTGAGCAAATTGATTATTTTAATCTTCTGTCAGGGTACAAATTACAGTTTCAAGGGGCCTTGGTAATCAGGGAAAGATTAACAAGTTTAAAATCTACGAGTTATATATACAGTATATACCCTGAGCATCTATTCTTTTTGATTAAATGAGAATTAAATGAATATAAATGAGATTTTAGCCCAAAGGAAGACATAAATGTATGTAGAAAACGATCGATCAAGAGTATAATTTGATCAGGGCCTAATGATCTGCTGCACATTACTATAGATCAAAATCAGAATTCTATAAACAAAAGCAGAATTTGAACGACAAATCTGTTGACAAGAGATTCAGAATCTGATGAGTCAATCAGTGATAAGACTTAATTGCTATACAATGTACTTAAAGCCATGTTTTACTCCCTGTGCACACAAACAGTAATAGATGTGCATGGTACAATGGTGGCACAAGTGAGCATCCAAGAAGGTATAGCCATAACACACATGAGCTGGTCGTGTGAGAAGTTCAAAATGGACGACACGGACGAAGAGCAGCGCAATAAGCCCTCAGAGCCGCCCGAAGACAAGATCTATTCACTGGCCGTCAGTTTCATCGACGGAAACATATATATAATGCGTAACTACGACGACATCTTCCCTATAATAATACGGACCGGACTATTGCAGACAAAGATCGAGTGGTCCAACAACGGGGAAGTGCTGGCCATCGCTGGCCACCGAATACGCGACTCTGTAGTCGAGCCGAACGGCGAACGTGTCTTCACTTATGAAAACATTGTTCAGTTCTATACATATAATGGCGTTTTGCGTCTGAAGACAGAACTCGATTGCAGACAATACCCAATCACAGCCATAACGTGGGGCCACTCCGACAAACGCCTGTTCACAGCTGTCGGTCCCATTCTATACATTGCTTGGATCACCAAAAGAGTCCCTTCTTTACAGCTATTGTCCAAACTTTCTGTTTATAATCGACTCAATTCGGAACAATTGACCGAAGAGTTGCCACTGCCTGTGCGGCTCCAGAACTGTGTGGCCAATCTATTCAGTCCGACCTTACAGTGCTATTTACCTGATTTGACTCATCTGAGAGAATTCGTCTCCAGTCCGCCCAATAATAATGTTCGGCTTCACTGCACAATGATTAGACATGAGGACGACCTGATCAACAGCAGCACCACTTATATACTATATTTGGAATACCTGGGTGGTTTGGTACCAATACTTAAGGGCAAGAGAGCCAGCAAACTAAAGCCAGAGTTCATTATATTTGATCCTCAATTCAGTAATTGTGACACAAATACTGATAATTATAACAATAATTCAAAAAACAATTATTTGAATCAACCAAACGGCCTGACCTCCGGTTCCAATAACTCTACCCCATACGCGACCTCATCTGACAGTGAAAGCGAAGCGCCTTTTGGGAGATCACCGCAGACTAGAAGAAGAAGACGTTTTCGACGCCATTTTCGGTCTCGAAATAGTAACGAGTCGTCCAATACATCCCTTTCCAGCAATAGCTCTGCGAATAACACTAAATATGTGGACGATATGCCTGAATATGAAAAACTAGTTTTGGTCACTTCTAATATATGGGGCACTAAATTCAAGATCCTTGGCCTGTCTTCATGGCTGCCCTCGCAGTTAGGGTCAATTACATACCGAACCAGTCTATTACACCTACAGCCCCGACAAATGGCACTTTCCATCAAAGAGTTGGGCGAAAAACGACTCGATTTTACAGTTCAGACGAATAATAAGTTAGAAAACAATAACAACTTTATGTCATCTGATTCTGAAGACGACACAGCCATGTCTTATATGATGGACAGTGATATCAGTGCTCCAATCGCGCCGATGACACCCAAAAAGAATATCCGGTCCACCAATCAAATGATTTTGGGTCAGACGCGCACTATTTCACCCGAGAAGAGGCCGACCTATCAGTACCAGAGGAGTTGTCTGCCGTCATCTGTGGTCAACAATACGTTTGATTATACTAACTGTGCAGAAGAGATGCTGACCTTACAAATAAACGGTGATTCGCATTGTCTAAGTATGGAAATGAGTGGTCCGGCGCTCAACAACACCATCAATACAATCCAAGCCCAGAGCACATCCATCTCAACGCAAACCAGTTTCCAATCGATTACTGAACTTCTAAACTCATTGACAGCACTCGAGAAAAATACTCAAACATTGTTTTCACCGCTCATTGAGAACAAGACAATAGAAGAACAAACAGAAGAAACGTTTAGTCGGATAGCGAAACGGTTTGCATCAGATCTGCCGCAAAGTTATTACACTATGAATAGCAGCAAATGTGTGGAATCGTTGCACTCGCCGGCGCTCATCAGTCTTAACAGTGATATATATTACCCGTATTTGGGCTCATGTGCTCAGTCAGAGTCGTCACCCAATGTTTCGCCGCCGAAAGGACTCAGATATAAGATAACCAAAAAAGAGTCGCCGCGGAAGTCAAGCGTTTCCTGCATTGAGTCAGAACTGGTGGCAAACAATCGTAGCTGTGATACCATTTCCGCGCGATTCGCATCCAGTCCTAAAAGCCAGCGCAGATATCCGGTCACCTCAACCATTGTCTCGTCGGCGCCTTCTGCCAGCACTTGGGGCGCAGTATCAGTACTGCATTGCAATAACAGTCTAACCGATAGCCTATCCATCGATTCAAAGCCAATAATCACACAAAATATTGCCAATGATTTCAAATATATCGATGACTTCGACGCTGAAGATGGCGTTGAGTCGCGATCTCCGACAGTATTCCAGAAGAACAGAACCATTTGTCACATGCAGTCGACTATCGGCAGCGAATTCACTAATGTTCGCACCGGATCTGACAGTACGAGCGGACATACATTCCCCACAAGTCATACATTTCAACGAAGGCTAACATTGAAAGCATCGAAACAAAGCCATAGTTTTGATAAGACATCTGATTCGCCCAATCATTCAACGGATACAAAGAACGCAAACTCCAATTCCCGGTCTCTGGAAGACGAAGATGAAGACCGAGACTATTCAATGAACGACTCATTCATATCTACGGCCAGTAATGTAAATCATAAGCAAAACAACAATCAGTTCATTACAAACAATAAATTGAATAAAACAACCGCTGATTGGAATCAAAGGCATACGAATCAAACGAGACCTCAATCATCAACGACAAGCACAGCCATAACCTCATGTCCGACGCCTACATACGAGTCCACAGCCTCAGTGATTGTTCACAATAACAACAATAGCAGAAAGTCTTCATTCAATTTGATAGACAATAAAGAGTTAATGAGTTCTAATCGAACCAATGGTTCGTTTCGTTCGCGTTATAATCGGTTTAAGACATCGGAAACTCATTCTCAATACAGAGATCAAGACATATGTGCCGTCAGCGCAGACATCATAACTGCAGACCATTCCTCACCATCAGAATCAGCGCCCAATTCCCATATCTATGGGCAACGGCTCCACACTCACAGAGCAAGTCTGCCCCATGCGATCGCCAGCACCAGTACTATCAATGCCAGCACTAACTCAAATGATACCTCAAGTGCCACAAACGCTGTTCTTAACAGAAGCCTTCCGGCGTCACCTTTGCTGGCTGGCCAACCAAGACGTAGAGTCTCTCAGGGAAAGAGCCTGTTATACAATATGAGTCCAAAGATGTTGAGGAAAGTTATGAAACAAAAGTGAGTCTTAAATATTCATTGATTTCTATTATAAGTTATGTTCTCTTATTTGAAGACTTATGTAAAGATATTTATGAGTCAATAGATTCCGGTCTAAAGCTTATGCAATCTTAATGAACATTAGATCAAATATTGCGAAACATGTGATTTACCCAATCTGGTAGAGTTCAGATTCCATATCAATTTCAATTTGGCCCAGCAATGATCAATGATCCATCTCAATTCAATTAGTCTATTAAGTTATATTATTTTGCCAACTTTAAGAATCAGGGCATATTTAGACCAGGCCCTTTCAACATTGCTGGCACTATCTATATGCCTGACTGACTACTGATTTGATCCACATCTGTTCAAATATGTCTTCATTGTGAACTAATTCTTCTCAAACTCTTATTTCAAAGCAATTGTGTTAATAGTATTTTAATGCGAGTAAGAAATTATTTAAAACTGTTTTGGCTATGGTTTGGCCCATTAGCCCAACCACCTTAGCCTTGATCATACACTTAAACCTCTCTAACCTGAACACATTGGGAACACAAATTTTGTTCACCTTAGAGAGGTGTTCAACATACAGAGGTTTGATATTTTTAATAATATTAGAAGTACGGGGTTTTAGGAGTTGAGAGGTTTCAATGAATTACTAACATAGTTCAATTATAATATTCTAATAACTAATAACGTCCTAAATTATTTACTGAAATCATCAATTTAATCAAAAAATTTAAGTAGTTGGATTAAATTGAAAAATTGTAGATAATAACAATTACGAAATGTTCAACATAAAAATTACGTCTATTATTTTATTGTATTAAATTAAATTGTTTTACGAATTTCGTCATTAATGAAATATAATTTAGCAGGAAATCTTTTAATAAAAAAGATTATTCATTTAATATTTTCTTAAGTTTTAGAATGCAGTAAAAAAGAATAGTCCAGATTAATAAGTTATTAAATATCGCTTTTAAACGTTATACTTTAACTGTTTACAATATTTGTTTTGTTACATTTTAAATAATGACCTTAGTTAATTAGTTATCAAAAACAATTTTAAATTTGAGTTTATTTAAAAAAGCCTTATTTACTTAATGGTGAAATTTATTCAAATCATTCAATATTTTCAGTGGTTCATCCTTGATACAATAAATTTAAATTGAACATGTTTCTAATTGTTCAGCTTGGTGTTGTAATATAAAATGGGGTTTAATGGATTTGTGCACAGAGGTATACACACTAAGCAGGTTTCTTATAATACAAAACAATAGAAATGGTTCTGGTTTTGAATTTTTGTTCACGTCAGAGGCTGTTCACCTTTTGACGTTTAAGTGTAATTCAGTTATTTCCTAAAATAATCACAAACAGTCAACGAAAGTCCTGTTATGGATCTTGCACATTTGGGAATTTTGATTATCTAGCTAATTGAATCGATAGATATTGAAAAATGATTAAGTTTG
>JAQIWA010001534.1:0-17818 GCA_034693305.1 Eueremaeus valkanovi | reverse complement strand
AGTGCTACAGTATGTACTTGGATCGATTCTCTGATTAAGATTTACTTGCCCTTACTTCTGACTCACGGTGTATAATATGAAAGCCATATCTCTTACCAGCCAGAAAGGACACGGGTATTTCTAAGAAATCTATGCGCGTTTAATTGTGGTCATCGTTTGTCCGAACCGCACCATTAATTTAAGTCTCCCCGGGGGTTTATTTTTACAAATGACCTGTTATCTATGACCAAAAACCCTGAAAATTCATAGAAAAGTCATAGAAAACCCTCCACTGGATTGTTATATTCAAAGGTATATTGAATTGAATGCTTCAATCTTTCAATTAATTCGATTTTGGGACAGTTTTAGCCGAAATAGTTTCACTTATTTTTCTAATGACTTGAAAAGCACTGCTCTGTGCGAACCATTCACCGCAAAGGGGTTTTGGGTAATCTTCACGAAAAAACGGGTTTAATTGTAGTGAACTCATGCTTTTGTTATTGAATTGAATCCAAAAAATAAGTTTTGATTTGATATAACCAGAGGACGATTTTTTTTGAGGAACTTGCTGCCCTTGGTGTAATATATATAATTCACATTCAGACCCATGAGTTATGCATATGTAAAGTACACTCTATAACACTGAACCCAATATCACACTATCAATAATGTTGCTGGGTAAGATTCGCGAATCTTACGTCAAATTACACTGGATATAACACAGTCTGTTATACATATAATATTTTAAATTTTCTGACAGTTTGACACATGTGTCGGAACTAATTTATATTCCAGACTCAAGGCTTGAGTCTAAGTGCACAGTATCCACAACTGAATCAAAGACTGCCAATTACCTTAAGTGGTATTTGTGTGATATTATTATAAGATAAGTATAAGTATTATTAATTATAGTCAGCACTAGTAATACAATACTGAATAAAATAACTGAAAAATTAATAATATATTGCAAAACAAAATATTGAGTAATATTATTGAATATTCCATTACTATTGAGATTATGATATGAGAAGAGAACCTGAAATTATAGTTCAAAACTGAGCTTGCTTCAATTTGAATCTAATATTCATTAAGGAAAAGGATTATATGTTTAATATGATTAAAAGCTAAGTCTAATTACAGAAAGACTATTGAAGTTTGAATTGAAGTTCGTCTCAGTTATGACTTATGAGCATAGACTAGTCAAAGCATATTGAAACAGGGAAAAATTTCAAAAATCTGAAATTTGACTGAATAAGAATTGGTTGTTAAGAAAATAACGTGGATAAGTTTATATTAGTCTTTCATACAGTAGATATCTTATTGATTTATAATATTTTTTGCTGACGTTATTCAATGTCATACTTAGCCTGAAATTTCTCAATAAATACAAATAAAATTCAATTATTTTCCAATAATATTAAGGGTTATTAAAAATCAAATTAGATTGTGTTGACCTTTCCTAGAGTATGATTTCAGGGTCTGAACTTGTTCAACTTATTTTCATTTCTAAATATATTAAATTTGTGAAAGTTTTTTAGGAGAAAACTCTAAACCATTAAAAATTCTCTGTTTAGCCAATTTATTCCGCTATAAGCCCATGAGCTATGCATATGTAAAGTACCCTGAATCCAATATTACACTATCAATAATGTTGCTGGGTAAGATTCGCGAATCTAACGCCAAATTACACTAGTTATGAGCTATACTG
This sequence comes from Eueremaeus valkanovi, assembly GCA_034693305.1. Lineage (NCBI taxonomy): Eukaryota > Metazoa > Arthropoda > Arachnida > Sarcoptiformes > Eremaeidae > Eueremaeus > Eueremaeus valkanovi. The sequence continues at coordinate 16,131 of JAQIWA010001534.1, read as the reverse complement.
TATATTCCGCTATACTGTCCTCCGACATAGGGGGAGGGGGGTACTCTGAACAAATTCCAGGACGGGGTGGACCCCCTCTGGCCAGGCCTGATCTAATTTAAAATAATGAAAAGAATTATTATATTTAATATACTTTGGATTATAAATCAATGAAATCCTTTAAAAGCATTTTTTTTAATGATTTCTACTTTAAAAACATTTTACGTTTTACACAAACAAAGACAGAAAAGAGTTATTATTTCGTTCGGAATTAACCAGGCTCAATTGGATATTTGGCTCTATCTTTTGAACCACACTCTACACAATCTTTATATAAAAATATTTTTGTAGAGAATTTTTTCTGAGATTTTTAGATACAATCTGTAAAATGATTTAAAGCTTTCAAATTCTGACAAATACTACAATAACTAAAAGTTTCATTCATTCAAACAATTTTCAATTAACGTATAAAAAGAATGTTTGAAATACTCCTCGACTTGTGTTCGCATTACTCTCACATCGCATGCAGGGCTGACAGACTAATCTAGCTAAGTCTCTGATGTTTAGATTTTTTTAAGCTTGCACATTTAAACGACAATTTTACTTAAAATCTCTAAAAATCGATGCCATGTAAAACTCACCATTTGAATTACAATTGACCCTGGGTCGGATTCTCCCCCTAAGAGTGGGTTGACTTCCTGCTGCTTCCCTCCGGCAATCTAGAGTAGAGGTCGTCTCACTCGTCAGATCAGATTTTGTGGAAACAAATGGTATGCGAACGAACCAGGCATGTTTATAATGGTGACAGGACAAAACATCCAGACAACATCGCAGACATAACATAGCAGGGACAAAGCATACCATAGATGAAAGATCGCAAAAATAACATTCTATGAAAAATAGCTTCCAGTCATTCAGTTTGAATATGTTTTATAATTATTTTATATCGAAAGCCCGTTATTATTAGTAATGCACTTTGAAGTTAAACAGTAAAATTGATTTCAAGCTAATTTGTCCAGGTAATTATTCGTATTTAGTTCATTATTATACAACACGAGTAAACCAGTGATAGGCAATGGGATACAGGGGGTAAACCCCTGAGATTTTTCCGAGGCTGACCCCTCCCCTATTTTTTGATGATTTGGCGGAAAAACTCCAAAATGGGGTCTTTTTGGCGAAAAAATCGATTCATTGCACCCCTTTTGGCAAAAATTTTTGGCTTACCCCCCGTCGTCAGACCCATTGCCTATCTCCGGGGTAAACTGAAAGCTAAAGTTATTTTTTATAGCATATAATTCTTGCGATGTTATTGCCTGCGATGTTGTATCTACAGGTATGCTATGTTTTGTCTGCGATGTTTTGTCCTGGAGCCTTTTCTAAATAATCCCAGTGTCAATATTATACAATATAAAACAGTCCACTATTGCTGATCTCTGTTTACAATTCTTAAAACTCGATTAAATTATTTCATTAGTTTTGGAAACAAATAATGATTTCAGTTATTTTAATTGACCCCGTCTACTGTTATCAGCAGAGTGGGGAATACACGGCGGTAAAGAGCCTGGTGTCATCATTACAAATGAAAGGGGAGTTCACACAACAACTCAATAGATAACAGGTGAACTTTCCAACACCGTTCAACACTTTTGAACTTGGAACTTTCCATATGAATTCGCATACTTGAACTTGAATGCGAACAGACTATTGAGTTAGTGTTGTGTTCACATGAGTTCAAACATTATATTTTATTTAACATACAAGTCCCCCCTTTTTCTCATTCTACTGGCGCCAGTCTGCTATAACCGGCTAGACTGTCGTGTTCTTCCCACTCTGGTTATCAGTTTCAGAATAAGATATTCCCCACTCAAGCTTGTTTTTTGAAATTTGTTGTCCTTAATATATAATTTAACTTTTTTTCCCTCATCTTTTCGTTTGACTTATTTTTTATAATAAAATATTTAAAAATATTCTGAAAAAATGCAATTATAAGCCGATGTATAGGAAATAAATCTGAAATTTCTTATGAAATGTTTTATTTTTGCTTTTATAACATTAGAGAAAAAAAGAAATTATAAATAAAGTATTTGATGGAAAAGTCGGCAATGGATCAAAAGGATGTGGAGCTGATAGTAGAGAGAACCAAACGATTATTTATATCTCTATCCAATCAAACCATTTATTCAAAAAACGAGTCCTTTTATACGAATGCAACAGATTTTCTGGATATCAATGGAAATCAAATCAATTTATTTCATTCACTCGGCTTTGAAATATTTTTAATCTTCATATATTCAGTCGTATTCCTGGTCTGTTTCATCGGTAAGATATATAAATTCATTCGAAATAAATTGAAACTAATCCGGCAGAAAAAATGACAACTCTTTTGAATTGAAATATAGGAATTCCACTGGACTTGTGTCCACTTTTGAATATATATTTCATTTTTATATTTTAGTCAATAGACTCACAATTATAATAATTTTTATAAATTTCTCAAAACTAACCCGGGTAAGGAGTGGTAAGTATTTTTTTATGTGTGAAATATAAGCCTATTTTCGGCGACTCTTTTAAGCCCAATAAGGGTTTCCTAATCTGAATGACAAATGTTTTACATTAGATCTAAAAAATCTTAATTTTAATGCTTTGATACTATTATAATAGTCCTGTTATAATACTATAATAGTCCAGGGCCGGTAATCTCTGACTCGCGAGTCATTTTTATAGAACAAATCTGTATAGCACTGCATAGCAGTGACCGGAATAAATAATTGTTTGATGTGAAATGACTAGGGTTATTTATGGAATGCACCCTTATGTGAACAATGCACATTCAAAAAGTTCATAATCAATAGTATTAATATTTGATTCAAAGGTTTTGATTTTCTTGTTTACTCAACTCAACACTTATTTTCTATCGATTTACTAAAATAGCGTATAATTTAAGTTATAAATAAATGACAACAAATAATAAACACTTATTTTTATACAACCTTTTTGTCGGTTTTTATTATGTTAAAGGACTTGGATCTTCTTTGATAACACTTTAGCCAAACATAAAGCACACAATGTATTAAAATTCTGAAAAACATGAAATAAATGATTACTATTTTCATTTCACTTTGTATCCCACTATTATAGTCTATAATAGACTATACGGTACAGTAGTCACAGTAGTTATTGATTATTATATACAGATATAGCAAACAATGCTGGAATTTAACCGCTTGTTATTTTGTTGCAGGTGAGTATCTTTGTGGGGGTTATGTATATTTTATACCAAGCATAATGTAAGGCTTTGCAAACAAATATACATAACCCACGCAAAGATACTTACCTGTAATAAAATAACAAGCGGTTAAATTCCAGCATTGATAGCAAACAGATATAGCACGATTAAAAATGCAAAGTGAGGGAGGTGAAAATGGTAATAATTTATTTCTTTTTTTTTTGTAATTTGTTCTAAACTTTTATTCCGAAGTTTAATACTTTGTGTGCTTTGAGTTCGGCTGAAGCCTATGTGTGAATTGAAGATTAGAGTTCTTCAGTCATAATAAGCTTACAGAACATTCAGATTTGTTCGGCTTTACTATTCAATACATTATTATAGCTGTACATTAAGTGCTAATCATTTCCAGTCACATATTAAATGTTCACAATATAGAAGTAGAGTTCAGTCGATAAGTACAGTAATGATTTTATAGAAAACAAGCCTGGTACTGTACAACTCTTCTTTGTGCAATGAAATTGAATTAATACTGATTTAAGACATTTTCTTACTTTCTTGGTATTTATTCCGTTGTTAGTAAAGAATTATACAGTCTTTGGGCCTCGATGTGAATTACGTGTGCAATGTGAGCTGGGAGTGATCGTTCGAATATATTATTTTTGACTCATAACAAGTTATTATTTTTAACCAACGAAAAGGTTGGATAAAAATGTTTATTATTTTTGTTATTTAAAAAACTAACTGTACTAGCTAGATTTAGATTGAAGATTAGTTACCACTTATAAGCTTCAAGCTTATTCTATATTCAAGCTTGTTCGCTTTTGAAATGTTGTGTCTCTAATATATGATTTAAATTTTTCCATTATTTTTTCGTTTGATTTCTTTTTTATAATAAAAACTTTTCAAAAGATATTCTGAATGAATGCAAATATAAGCCGATGTATAGGAAACAAATAGAGTATAAAATGTCTTATTATAATATCAAAGCTTCAAATTCTTTTGCGAACTTTTTTCAATTCATTTGTCGAAAATAAGGCTCAAAAATGTATGATTGCTTACTATAATAGTTGTCATATAAAGTGAATACAAACCCAAATAATTGCAATAAAATCTATATTTAGGCAACTCTTTGGTGATCGCAGTATTGGCTCTGAATCGGGAGACACAGAACGCAACCAATTATTTCCTTCTGAATCTGGCGATCGCCGACCTATGCGTTGCCCTCTTCTGCGTCTATCAGAACCTTTCGGTCTATATCTTCAGCGAATGGTCTTTCGGTGACCTCATGTGTCGAATGTATCACTTCGTTCACGCACTCAGTTATACGGCTTCTGTCTATATATTAGTCGTCATCTCTATTGAGCGCTACTTAGCTCTGGTCTACCCATTGCTCTCCAGAGCACTGCTGACTATGAAGACAATGAAGATTACGATAAACGTTGTTTGGCTTTTGTCTGCTATTTGTTGTTTCCCTCGATTTATAATCTTCGGCACAACTAATATCGACTTAGGCTCAGGTAAGCAATATTACTCTAAGAGATTATACAGTTTTCCCGCAAACACCACCCCTGTCCGTATGGACAAGTGGTCCTTACGTTTGTATATCCCGGGTTATAATTCAATACCAGGAGAGAAGATGTATTGTAAACGTGAGATATCAGACATTTTATATGAAAATATTTGTAAATCCAGTCTTTTATTTGATTAAATTTTAACACAATTTTAATGAATTAAGATTTAGAGGCAATTAATATCTTAACTATTATTTAAACTTTTCATTCATTCGTCAAATCAAATGTTATTATTATTCTTGAATTTATTTAATGTGTGAACACTATATCTTTGTCACTATCAGTACACTTATACCGACACATGAGTAGACACGACCAGGTTCATCTTAAATAATGATTTTTTTGCACTCTATACAGACAATGGGACGTTGTCTTCAGGGAAATGGCAGTTGTATTTTTTTATATACTTATGCTATCACTTTAGCACTTAAGCACATTCACATTACTCGTGCACTTTTACCACTTTATAATAAAATCAATCATAAAATCAATGCATTTTATATTTTGTCACTTCTTTTACAAAATACAGATTCAGTAGGATGGCCAGAGATTGTGCAGAGTTTGTGCTTTTGTTTCGAGAACTTAAGAAAATAAACCCTTATTTGAGCCAAATTTAAAATTTTAATTTTAAATTAATTCTTAAATTATTTTTATTCAATGTCTGAGACACTCAAAAATGACAAAACAGTACAAATTGCTTGAGAGCAGAGACAGATTAAAAAGTTAATTCAATTTACGCTTACAAAACATACTTTTCTGCGAACTGTCATTCAATGTTCAGAATTTATTTTTAGTGCTACTTATGGTGCCCTAAGAGAGCAGCAAAACTATATCATTATTATAATTGATGGAATTTTTTTCAAATTAATTGTCAAATTTCAACATAAACTCTATTTTCTATATAATTGAATAAATTAAATGAAGCAAGGTCGCCAAAACTCTTGGGGTAGGCAGTTGTGTCAGTCTTTCTGAGAAATAACATGTTTTTCAAAATCTCAATACATATAAAACTAGCGGTAATTCTATTTCTTAATAGACATTAGTTCTCAAGAATTCTTTCAATTTCTATGCTTTCAGTCAATAAATACAATTATCTCTGAAATCACTCAGTTATCTAATTAAGAGTTCAGATCTAATAAGTAGAAACACTGATTGAAAATAATATATTAATACTGTATTTGCTATTATTTGACACAGCATTCCAATTGATTATAACTTTTACTGTACATAAGTTACACATTAAATAGGCACAGGTATGTACACAGGTAGCTTTTTGTTTTTGTGGAGTGAAATCCAGCAAAGATCCAATCATTGAAATGGAAAATCTGTTGCATTACTTGCAAACCAAGAATTGATGAGATATTTATTCAGAGCCTCTACTGATTGCAAATATGTGAAACAGTCTGACCAGTGGTTTGTCTGCTTTAATGTTTTATAACAGACAAAAGCAGAGACACTATTATAGCAGAGATGAACCAGTGATCAAATGGTTAGAATGAGCCAACAGTGCTATTAATAAATATTCCATCACTTCTTGAATTTCATGTAATGCAAGATTAGTATCGATTTTGCTCTGATTGTGAAGATTTTGCTCTACAATATCAAAAGCCATAATTGATGTAGCAAGAACAAATTCGTGCTTTAATTGAACTAATGATTAAAACATTTTCCAAATTAAGATACATTAAGAAAATATGAAACAAAATACAAACAATGTATAAAAGCATTGAAAGCTTCTGAATATAAGAACACAATTTGATAATGAACCGCAAAAAATCAATATTTATCCGCCTGCACATTTTACTGAATAATATCCTTAATGTAACCAATATGTGATCTACGCTATTGTTTTACAAAAAGTCAAGACTTGCTTTCAATTTATAATTAATTTTAATTGAACTAATTGAACCGGAACAGTACAGCACTGTAACAGTATTATATTCTTATAGGAAAATATGTTTATTTTATTTAAGCGCTAAAAAGGATTCAATCGGTTGAGTAAATAAAATATTTAATGAAGTGATTAATTTTGAAGTCAAAGCAATCAACAGTTAATGTAATAAAAAATTTAATTATTTTAGTCCACAATTAAAAGATTCCTCGAATTAGTTTAGAGTTAATTATTTGCAAACATTTTATGTAAAAAAATTGGTTTAAAATATTTATCAAACAATTCCATGAAATAATGAATTAACGAATATTATACTGTATCCTCGCACAGGTAGCAAAACATTTTGCGTATTGAAGCAGAGCATATACGATGCAAAGCTCTATGACGTCGTATACATCTCCCTGTGCTTTACAATCCCACTCCTAATCATAAGCGTATCTTATTTGAGGATATGTTACCACTTCTGGACGTCTCCATTACCCGGGTATTCTCTTACAGCCAACAGAACCTCAACAAGTGGTTGCAGTACCGGTGCCGGCAATGGTGTGGGAGTGCGACAAAATTCAAGCATCACTTGTCTGAGCGAATCGTCGATTACTTTGATTAGAAAGCGTCGGAAAAAAGTAATAAAACTCTTGATTACAATAGTGTTTGCGTTCGCGCTCTTCAGCGCTCCCTTTCACGCGAGGAAACTCTGCCAGCATTTCATGCGGTCTTATGACGTGAGCTCTGTTTACGCGACAATATTCACCATTTTTACAACTCTTCTGCTGTACTCTAACTCTGGAGTCAATCCACTCATTTATCTCATATTCTCGAAAAAATTGCGCCGACTTATGATCGATGTTGTCAAGCGAGTCATTAATCAGAGTATATGTGCTGAAAGGCCAAAGACCCCGTACCCAACGGAAAATCTTTGGGTTATGTATCACCCGAATCATGTAATCAGTAACCATACAAATACTCCACATAATTCAGATAACAATAATTATAGCATTGAAATGCGGTCTTCAAAGCAATCGGATGTCTAAAATAGTGGTCACTTATAGCCAAGGATTAACAATATTTCAAAATGAGAACTCCCCTTGTACACATGATTGACATCGAGACCATTCCCTTTTAAATTCCAATGAGTAAAGTTCGTAACAAATATTTCTTATAATTTGTGATACATAACTCTACGGCTATTTTCTTATATAATTCTCTTATAATCATATGTATGACTTGTATGTGTCCAGCAATGAGTCTTTCTTCTATCTCATCTATAATGCATTAAATAAATGCCCATGGGCCTAGTTTTGTTAATAAGACGGTTATAGTCTATCTGTTGAAGACATTGTCAGTCTATAAATAAACTCCATTTTTATTCATAATATTACTCTACCAACTTTTCTGGTATAGAGTACAGATAAATTACATGTATGGCTCAAATATCAATAGTTATATCACATTATTATAAATATTTGATTCAATTCTTATTAATAAGTCATTCGCTGTTAAAGTATTTTTGTAAATGTTATGAAATCTATCGAAAAATTTAATTTGAAATAAATGTAAATATGATTTGAAAATAAATTGTACGCAAATACTGCACTGCAATTGTAGTCTGGGTGAAAGATGGATCAAATAGCACAAGTTCAATTATTAATATGTAAGGCTATTAATATTGGCTTTTCACAGAATTTAGTCGAATTGAACCCAAATTATTCCAATAAATTCAATGACACGAATAGATAAACACGAGCTAATTGTTAAAAGAATGTATTGCATCCTGGTAACATTTAAAATGTATTATATTTGTCTACTGTAGTTCCCAATGCGAGGATTATTTTCATTAATACTAATTAAAATGAATTATTTAATATGTTTTCCATTTATTTTTGTTACTCATTAATCAGATTAACAAATAATATGAATGATTAATATTTTCAATCTATTAGATGTGAATTTCAATGTGAGAAACAATGTATACAAATAAATACGTAATTATTATATAATGGATTCAAGTATTTGAAATGTTTAATAAAAATTTAATGCAAATCAGTTTTAAGCAGTATTACGGATATTAAGTGCATAATCTGTTTATGTGATTCACGCCTTCACGCCATTAGTTTATATTTCAATCATTTCGTTCAATACGATCGATGGCTTAAACAGTAAATCAGTAAAAATACACCCTGGGTGAGTCAGAGCACCAGAACATACCTGATTTAAATATAGACCAAGAAGCTTTATGGTGAATTCCTCGAATTACAATGGAAAATAAGTTACTACGACCATGATATATATATTAATACATGGTTGAGCTCAGCTTTTTAAGCCAATAATCAGGGCCAGTATTTTGAATTCAGTGATTTATTTTCTAAACTCAAAATTTAATCAGAATTTATGGTTAAATATTTTAGTATTGTATACTAAAATAATTGTCTCTTTTAGCGACTAATTTGGACCGGATTATAGCATCGAGTAGTGTATGGTAAAAGTTGATCATAGTCTTGGTAGATTCAATTGCTAATAAACTCAAACGTTTACAAAAGTCAATAATCGAATAATGCATACCATGGTCAGAAACATTTTAAAATCAGTTTTATTTATGAGTAGAGAACACATTTTTATTTGAGTTGAATATGTGTGCAACAATACCCGGACACATTTGTACTGTACTGCTGACAATCTAATTAGCTATTCTGTGCTCTTTTTAATAAACTCTGTAAACAAACTCAATATAAATGCTAATTATGTTGTATTTGACTATCGGTTACAATACTGTGTGAATTATAAAGAGATGAGTTGTTTGCACATCAAAGCAATGAAAACAATGGGAAAAATAATAACAACTGTAAAGTATTTACTCGTACCGGAAGTTTGTGCACATGTAGAATCTGCCCTGTACTGTACATGAGAGATTACATTGTACCAAATCTGATCAAATGTAACCTTCCAAACAACATTGCAATCTAATCGAATATGATCACTGATTATTGATCAGGAACCGAATACTTTAGTTGTCATAGGGATAATTGGAATCCAAGATCAATTACTTGTCCAGTAATACTTTTGCTGGGCATGAAAAAAACAGTGATTGTTACACCTGGCACAATTTCAATGTGCAATATAAAAGATTCATTGTCTGTAATACCCTATTATGTGATTAGAAGTCGCTGTCTCTACACTCATGAGAATGAAGTTGTAGTTAATTAGAAGCACTAGTACTGCAAAGAAGTTGAGATCATATTTCTGAAAGTTTGCAGAATTTCATTAATAGTTGAAATAATTAGTAAAATATGTTCAGAACTAAAGATAGAATGAAGAAAGCGATCGATCGATACATAAGACTCAGTCTTATGATAAGACTAAGGAATAGTTGTGAGTAAGGAATGTACGGACTCTTAGGAAAGACTACTGTTCTGTACTGTAATGTACTGTAATTAGAGGTATAATGAGGAATGTCATGTTTTCTACTAACAATCAAGTGTCAAGTTTTATAAGATTTCCGAGTCATGCACTCAGACAACAGACAGTATAATCAGATTTTTTTGCCGATTTAAGACAAAACGTATTTTTATTTTTTTAGTCAAAAGTCTTAATAATTTGTTGCAATAGTTATAGCGCTATAACATATTAATATAAAGTATTATTTTCAAGGATTAGATATTAAGTCAAAAATAAAATAATTTGTCATTTGAAGCAATGGATAGACAGGTAGAGATGTACTGTAAAGTCGTGCTCTTAGGGATCAAATTGCCTATGTTTGGCAGTAGCCTAGCTGTCCGTACTCTATCACTATTAGCGCAGTTATAATAAGTACTGAATGTTTCAATTATTTCACTGTTTGAGTCACTCTTATAGTGAGATTCACTTTAACACTGATTTTGATTATAAGAGTGAATGAAATTAACTGTAACTCTTGTCGACTATAACAATGATTATATCGAACTTAATTCTGGACAACTAATTTAAAACTACTGGCAAACCTAGGCTCTTTTTCTACGAGCACGACTTTACAATACTGTTCTGGTACAGTTACATATCAATATTAATTCTTATGTTCTTCTTCTGAGTATTCGCTGTAAATAATTGCGTTCATACAAATACTGTATACAGCCACACAAATGTACCCCTGACAGACATAAATGAACCTGGAACTCAAACCAGACAAGATAATTCAATGAAAATTCATATTTTTGTAATATAACTAACAAACATTTTTTTCACCGCCGCGAGTTTTTACTGGTGCAGCACCGGTAGCACTGAACTGGCACTGTCTCCAGGGCCAAAACCACTAGGGTTATATAAAATTTAAGCAATTCATGATGATCCTTGCTAAAAATTATCGACAACATGTATCAGGGTTTTTTCTAAAACCGCGACGTTTTTGCACAGGATAGCTTTATATTTGAAAAATGGTATAATTCATCAGGCTCTGGAGCGAAAATCACAAGTGATAAATGAACTCGGAGTAATGCATAATAATCACAATAAAAATCATTCAAAATTAATTTCTGGATTTCACCTTGGTGTTACTGATATTTGCACAGCTCGCATTTTGAATACTTTACTGCAGTCAATCTGAATTGATTATTGCTGTGAAGTATGTATTTCTATAATCAATGATATTATCAAACACCATTGAAATTTCTTTTAATCTGATTTGAACAAATATCAGTAACATCTAGGAGAAATCCAGAAATTAATTTTGAATGATTGTTATTGTGATTATTATGCATTACTCCGAGTTCATTTATCACTTGTGGTTTTCGCTCCAGAGCCTGATGAATTATACCATTTTTCAAATATAAAGCTATCCTGTGTAAAAACGTCGCGGTTTTAGAAAAAACCCTGATACATGTAGTCGATAATTTTTAGCAAGGATCATCATGAATTGCTTAAATTTTATTTAACCCTAGTGGTTTTGGCCCAGGAAACAGTGCTAGTTCAGTGCTACCGGTGCTGCACCAGTGAAAACTCGCCGCGGTGGAAAAAATGTTTGTTAGTTATATTACAAAACTATGAATTTTCATTGAATTATCTTTTCTAGTTTGAGTTCCAGGTTCATTTAGGTCTGTCAGGGGTACATTTGAGTGGCTGTATAGATTACGAAAACATTGGAAACAATTAAATCCAAAGGAAGTAAAATCGGATTTTCGTGTTTCAACCTCTTTGTCATCAATTATTTTCGTGGCTACCAGGTCAGATAATGAATGAAAATGCGAAGTATATTTTAAAATATTTATACTCTTATTTTAATTACCCAAGGTCATAGCGTTTGGTGCAATATTTCTGATCAAATTAATTGGTAGACTGGGGCTCATAAAGACAGATTGAATTTAACTGTTTATTCTGCAACATTTAATTAACCATGTTCATTTAAATCTAGATAGAATTCATGTGAATTAAAATAATTATTAAGTTTTTTGTCAAAAAAATAATTCATTTCATTCGAGACACTCATTAGCAGAGTCTGAAAAATGTATAATAAAATTATTAATTACTAATATTTTTGCTAAAATATAACAAAACTTTCCTATCATTGCGTGTATTGACGTCATAATCAATACGATATCTGTCATCAGATTATCCGTTCAATTGTGAGAATAGTGTAAAACAAAATAATTTCCTTAATATTCGGTTAAATGTTATTAAAAACAGAATTTTTAGTCGAATTTAAAATTTATTTCCGCACTTAATGAATGCTATTTTCAAATGTATTTTATTTATTTATTAACTATAATAATGATGTGGATTAAATTTTTTAATTAAGTGAGCATAAACTATCTAGTACAAATATGATACAACATTTATAATAAAATTGGTTTCGAGGCATAATTAAATAACATGGATAAGTGAAAAATTATGATTCGAATAAACAAAACTACAGATTATTATTATAAGAAAAGAATTAAAGTATACTGGCCAGTGTTCTGGTCAATTTTCTGTTTAAGATAATAGAATACATAAAAGAATTTAATTAAAAATATTGTACAAGATTTGAATGCATAAAGAAATGTGAGAGAATGGACAGGTCCTTTATTCACAACGGCATAGATTATGTGAAATAAAATCGCAAATCTGTAACAAAAAGAATGGAGCTAAGATAATACTGTATCAACCTTGTTTTTAATAAAATTATTACTTACCGATTGAAATCTACTTCTATTTTGTGTTCATTTAATATGATTGGAAATGATTTGAACCGGGTGTATCGTTTATATAGATAATACTGTATGTATTACATAGGGAACCTCAGGTTCACGAATCTGAATGTATATTTATGACAGTTTATACACATAAAGAACCTTGCTCAGACTATATTAATGGCTTCTGATTCTTCGATTTGACATTCTATTTGATATCGGTCTGACATTTATTATTCTTATATTACTATTATTAAAATTATTGTTCAAATTAATTGTTTTGTTGATTAGTTTTATATAAATAAATGAATAAAATCTATTCAATAGTATTATTATGTTTTCGGATAAGAATAATAGAGAGAATCCGAACCAAAGGCCGAAAATACTTGCGATATAACAGAGATATTCAATGAATACTAGTTTAGGATTACTTATGTATTGAGTGAACGGAACGGTTGGGAATACAATCACAAATTGTTTAAAACTTTTGGAGGAATCGAATGATTGAATAAAAGTTGTTTCATATGATTCTTGAATACAGTCTGGACTTTGAATACACTCTGATTTGCATTCTTTGGTTAACGTCTTTTCCATTTTGAGATACAAATAGAAAGAATCGAATTTGAGTTCACTATTCATGTCATAAATCAAATGATTTGTTGGATAAGTATTGTAGCGTTCAATGAATTTCTTGATTTTACACTTTGTTATGCAGTCATGTCTGGACTGAAAGCCGTATTCATTGAACTGAACGCATGAAGTTTTATACGGTTTCGGCAGTAATTGAACCGAAGTTTTATGATATTCGTAGTAAACTCTTTCATACCTCATATCTATCATTTGTAACCCATTCTGTGAGATGTCATGTATTGATTGCTTACGAGAATGAATGTGTAAATAAATATAATCATTACTAATCGGTTCTAAAATATATAGCAATTGTTTCCAATAATTACGAGTATTGACGTCATAATCAATACGATATCTGTCATCAGATTCTCCGTTCAATTGTGAGAATAGTGTGAAACAGATGTGATAATGAGTTATCGAGACTCTTATCGGTGTAATTGATCCACATTCAATTAAACCATACTCATTGGTCTCATTCATATAACCAATTGGTGCCAAAACATAACACATCTCTCCGAAATCCGGTGAATTTAATGCTTTAAACTGCTTTTTAATCGTCATATTATTCAATATTTTCAATTGTTTTTCTCTTATCCAAAACCATTTGGGAGTACAGATAGTGATTGCCGGCAATGAAACTATTGGTTCGCTTTCATACTTAACATTAGTTGTCGTCTCGTATGAGAAGTAAATGAAACTTATTTTCATTATTTGATAAACACATCCAAACAGACAGAGAATATTCAATACAATTCTCGCATTCAATTCCATTCTTATTGTATATAATATTCTTTTTATTATATTTTTTTATAAAATCCTTTAAACTTTTTGATTGAAATCAATTTTTGATTTATATTTTCAAAGCAATCAAATATTGTTCAATAATATTGAAAATTCTTTTCTTCACTCAATGAATGCTATATTCAAATGACATTTATTCATATATTATCGATAATAAAGTTTTTGATTGAACATTTTATTTGCAAAGATTTTAATGAGATTTTGTTTTTCAATAGAATGAGCTAGTATACTGTCAACTGTTTTTGATTATTTTTTCTGTTTATGCAAATATAATATGTAAACAAAATCTAATTTAAATATTATTACGAAAAATTATTGATTGTTTTCGCTAAAGCTATGTACTCTTGATTATCTGTAAAGGTATTATTTTTTCAAGGTTGAAATTCGTTTAGCCATTGCCTGTACATATTTAACTGAATTTATAGTTTATTATTAGAATATTTTAGATTACAGTATAAGTGAATTTAAATTTTTTGAATTTCAAGCAATACCAGAGATAGGCAATGGATCTGATGACTATGGGAGTATGCCATAAATTTCGGACAGGGTGGGTTATTTTCCCCAAAAACACGTTTTATCCCTATTTTCTTATTCAAATCATCGAAAAACAGTAGTGGTCAGCCTCAGCCAAAAGCACAGGATGATATACAGTTAATAAAATCTCAAAAGTTGCAGCGTTGAATTCCGCCCTCAATTTATTGATATTTATTTGATAAAGCAATGACTATATCGATGCCTCTCTGAATGTAATTTGAGCGCACAATTCAACGCTGCAACTTTTGAGATTTTATTAACTGTACAACCTGTACCTCCGATTGCCTATCTCTGAACTATACTGATCAAATTATTATAGTGGAGATAAGGGTGTGGTAATGAATAATCAATAGCTAATCCCTTTCAGAGTCACTAATTATATTATATACTGATTAATATTTATGCCTTTTGACATTTAATCTAGCATATATTCATGATTCTCTTGTTGTCATCGTTAATAATCAGGTCAATCTTGTTCCTCTCTTTCAGAATTTATATTTGAATGAAGTGATTCTGAATTGATACTCAGCTTGCTAGAAAATCAATAATTGATTTTTTGTATTGTCCTAGGTATCTATGACTACTGTATTTTGAATATTAATTCATTTTCTCTACATTTATATATTGGATAAAATTTTTAAAAATTATAAAACTGTAAACAAATAAACTATTATTATATATAAATTGTTAAAAAAAATTTCGAATAGAAATCCTTATCTCACCCTGACAATTGCGCCCTTATATTCATCTTTTGCCTGATATAGAATTACCCAGAATCATATTCATGGTTTTGGCTCCATTTATATTCAGATACTGTGAACTGTAAACAATATTAATGTTAAATTGAAAATAAAATTAAAATCTTTTATTGAAAACATTAAAATCTGATGTCAAATCTGGAAAATCAGTACATAATAATTCATCTTACCAAGAATAAAAACCATTTTGTTTATTTTAAATATTGAAAAATAAATTATGTTAATAATTTTCTGATTCCAGAATAAATAAATATTACCCAGTAATCTATATATTGTATAATTATTTATTGTGTTAATACATTGATTCATCAAGGTAGTTTGATAATACAGTGAGAAGAAACAACATAGGTTAATGATCATGAAACTTTCTGAATTTCAAACGAATAAATTCGTTTCTATTTATTTATAAATTAAATCGCGCTTTGAATCCTTATCCGATTCATTACAGGTCTGACAGTATTTAATCTGAAATTATTATTAATACATATCTGTATACTATTATTACTGTTCATAATATTTTTGACATTATTTTTAGTGAATATTTTTATAGAAATAAATGAATAAAATTTAGCGAATAATACGATTAGGTTTTCGGATAAGAATATTA
>JAQIWA010001533.1:0-17824 GCA_034693305.1 Eueremaeus valkanovi | reverse complement strand
TACAGAATTCACAATTAGAGAGAGCGGGAGTGAGAGCGGGAGAGAGCGAGCGAGAGAGAGAGAGAGAGAGAGAGAGAGAGAGAGAGAGAGAGAGCATTTGAATGAATTTGAGAAGTATTGTGTTCAGATGTGTCTGTCCAGGGCTGGATTTATGGCAGACTATATTAAGTTATTGCTCTAAAGTTTTTTAAACAACAAAAATGTGGTCGAACTGAATTTATAAAACTGAACCAGCTTACGAATTTCAATGTCTCGTTTTTAAAAATCTTTAAAAAAAATTTCAAATAGTGGTTATGGAAAGGGTTCAGGAATTTCAACATCAGATTTGATTTTGAAATGAATAATTGTAACTGAGTTGAATTGAGTTCATATCTCTATTCAATGTCTGGCCATCTATTGACTTAAAGGTCACAGTTATGGTACAGTACTGTACATCATGTGCAACAATACTTTGTCTGCTAATTCTACTCGTGGAGCTGTGCAGGGTTAAATTAGGCTATTTTTATTGAGTTTATTTTAATAAATGATTATTACATAGTTCAGTTAAATAAGTTCAACAGAATTATAAATGCAAGTTGCACATTATCTGGGAAGATGCCGTTTCCAAACAATCTGATAGACTATATATTTCTGTACCTTTCCTTCGGATTCCTATATGAGCTCCGAATCGATAAAAGTATTTTATAAGTCATTGACTCAAAAAACAATTGGAAATCGCTTTAAGAGTCGGATAAAAAACAAATAAATTTGTGAACAAAGGATTAAATGCTTTCAAACAAAATAGGAGTAAAATAAATATCTTTTTAAAACAAAGTTATTTTCTTTAGTATAGAAAACTATATCTAAAGATATGACACAAGAATTGGAAATTCATTTCTGAATAATGGTTTCACTCGTATAGAAAGTATTTATGCATTTATACATTCAGTACATTCAGTATTTATAAGATAAACATAAAAAACATAAATTCAATCGAAAGTCAAAGAAAATATATTATTTACTATTATATTGATTACAGATTTTACTCATGAAATACAGTGTTTAAAGTGAATGAATATAACATAGAATTAATCGCATAAATGATTGAATGAGAAAACCGATTAAATAATTAAGTATTTTATTAGTATTAGTGATGCGAACAGAATATGAGACCAAATAAACACAACACAAATACAGTTGAGTACAGATAGTCTGCATTTCATGCATTTCCTCTATTCTTGTGCAGAACGGGTGCTATTGATTGATCAGAATATGTGTGCACTTTATGTGTTATATTGAGTAACACAACAACAGAATCATAAGAATCAGACTTTACTTCTAATACAGACTGCAGTCAATGTTGTCTGCATTTTATGCCATTCTTTTTCATTCACTTCTAATTTCGTTTTTTTGAAGACACAATGAAAGGAAGGCTTTTCACTACCTTTTCATTAGGGGCTGAGAAAAGACTTTAGCAAATAAATGGCTTTTATTTTTAAATTGGCTGAACAACACTTGAGTTTTGAGTCCACTCAACCATTAGTTTTACTTAATAGTGACCCAATGTGCTCGACTCACTCTAACCTGTTCAAATTAAATAGAATAAATCACACGTAGAACAAATATTCATGCATGCTCATCGGGAATTCTATATTTGTAGCACCCAGGGAGGTTTAATCAATTATTTCAATTACAATATTGATTACATAGTATTTGAGAACTGATATGAATATAAATACCAATTAAACGCTTAAATGTATGTAATTTCATGGAAAATAACTTATTAAGTATTTTACATAAATATAAATAAAGTTAAGAACTCTTTGATTGGTTGAGACATTTTCACCCAATAATGTCGAGCATTGAGTGGATTTGTCGTAAGAGATAAACAGATAATTCTCACAATCTTTGAAATCTTTTATAAAAACATTTTCTTTCAATGATTAATAACATTAAAAATGATTGAGAATATAGTGTATACTCTGTAGTCTGTACTGTACTCTGTAGTGTGTATTGTGTTAACGGTTGGCGTATATGTTGAAAGTCTGATGGATTTTATGCTCTGTTTTGCTTATCTGTTGCAGTCATTCGACTGTATAATTAAATATTGCGTTATATAAAACGATTTGACTGTATGTAAAAGTCAAGGCGTATGAGAAGAAAACCAAATGTAAACTAACATTAATTTTTCGTTATGTTCTCCGCATATAATGTATAGACAGTTGTAAGCAGTGTTGCATTAAGTGGTCAAAAGGTAAGTGGACACTTAATTAGATCAATATTTTCCATCAGTCAAAGCCATCTGCTTTCACTGTAAATAAAGTTAGTATCATCCAACTAGTTCAGGGTCATTAATTTCATCTGTTTTTTATGCAATTTTCTGATTCACGTTTGAAGAACCCAACAAAAAACCAATACTCAGTCAAACTTTATAGACAGTCCTTAAATATGGTTATTAATTAACAGAGATCAATTCAGAATATGTTTACGTACTGTGATGCGCAAGGTCAAAAATATCTGAGGGTATTTTTCACATTTTTAAAATCAACGGGTACAAAAGTCAACGGTTTGAGGCTAAAAAATTTCACCAAACCTAGGGGTATCAAAGACTCATCGAAAAATGGTCACTTCAAAACTCAGGGGGTATTATGTCCATACCCCTTGAGCATCCCTAATTTATACAATACTGTAATGGTTGCACATCTTATACTTTGTTAGCACAAGTCATAGCAATTTTCACATTTAAATACAATGAATTAGTTTAGAAAATAAAAGTCTAAATCAGATCATATGAATAGATTTCATGCTTTCAGCAAATTATTCAAATAATATCCAAACCGAACGAAGTGAACAAAAATCTAACTTTTTTGCCGTTTGTATGACTTGAGGCAAAATGACAATCGTTTGCAAATATTATTTTCCTATTTTTATATATAGACTATAGTCTTGTGTTGTTCTGATTAATTATGTTCAGAGCTTTTGCTTTTTTATTATTAAATTTTATGTCATTTTTTTGGTTTTTTAATTCTTAGGCATAACTAATGATAATATTATTCTAATTAATGATTCAGTAGTTGTAATAGTTGTCAGTCTTTTCATTTAATTAATGGTAGATTTTTTCTTTACTTATATAATATATGTTTTATATTAAAGATAAAAGAATTAATGAATTCATTCTTATATACCCTGATCTGAAAGACTCTGATTTTTATGTTCAACACTGAAGTTATTTAATTCCTTAGTCCCTAAACATTAATAATTAGTTAACGCATTATATCTCTAACAATACGAACCGTTCTTTTTTGCAAATTTTTTTTATTGAAAAAACTTCTGAATAATTCCAGAAAAAAATATGTTCAAAGTGTGAAATATACATTGAATATAAATTTTACATTTTCTACAACAAGTATAGAATATTCTGCACTTTTATACAGATTTTTATAATTCATATATTCTAACGGAACTGAATTTCAATATTAATATTTTTTATGTAAAATTAATGGAGGGTTGGTTTGTGGGACGTATAAATCGATACTATATTCTCCTCTATTATTTTAAGCATAGTTAAAAATTTGACCGATTAATGATAAATAAATGAACCCCTTACCCTCTGACCTCAACTGACCAATCATCGATTTAATGATTGACTGAAATCAATAGAATTTAAAATATTAGTAAATATAAGACGAGATAAATATTAGCGGCAGACAAAGGATTGTTAGCTTTTATTTTACTGTTTATTGCAGTCAAGTATATAAAAGATTAGAAAAAATGATTTATAGGTATAAAAACGATTTCCCAAAACACACAACGATTGGGAAGTTTTCTTCTAATGATTTATATAATAATAAAACAAACAAACAGTTTATATAACAAAATATGAATTAAAAAAAGAGTACAATTTCCAAAGAATCAATTTAATATTTGAACTGTATCATATTTACTCATATCAATTACATCTTCCTATTTTCTAAATTTAATATTCAATTATTATAAAATGTACTGGGCTTTAATGACTTTAATATCTTTTTAATTATGGTTTAAACTCTCCCTAATGTTTATCCATATAATCAACCATTTAATTTAGTTATATTTCAGCTTGATTAATTTATATTTATATCTGGATAATATTTAATAGTATTAAACTAAAAAAAATTTTTGAATTGTTATTTTGAGTCAATATTAGTATTGATTGCTATGAAATGAAATAATCCTCTGTACTCAGAGCCGATTAGTATATTATTTGAGCTCATAGTAAATTGGTTTGGATTTCATTCTCTTTTATCTATTTTTCTTGTCGTGAAAAATGAGAGAAAAGAATATTCTATGGATTGGTTCGCAAACTAACTACTGGTCGTCTGAACAGAGTCTGTAGTAGTGCTGGAAAAATGAGCACAAAATCTGAAGTCAATTCAAATTTGTGCTGAAATATGGGAAGAATTTATTTAATGGCATAACAAATAAGAAGAAATCCATTTCTGTTGGCTTTAGCTCTACTCAACTCTATGTTAGCCTCTCTTACATACTATCCATTCATTACTCAGGGACTGAATATTAGCCAACATTTCCATCCAATATATATAAATTCATTTGTCGAAAGAAGACATCAGAAATGATTGTCCGAAAAAATATAACTCAAACCCAAAATCAATAAATAAAAAAAAGAAAAATATTTTCAATCACAAAGAATTGTTAAGAGATTTAAAAAAAGAAAAAACTTTTCCTTTTCTTAAACTTTGAGTGAATTCACAATTGAAAGGAAAATCACAATATTCTGAAAAGGATACAGACAAATATAGCCTGTACAGTTGATTGAAATATTCAATTATTGGAAGAGTCTTTAAATAATTGAGCAAGCACACTATTTGTTTTACAAACTTATTATTTTGAATTGAATTTCGCTTATTCTTTGAAAATAATTATTTATTTATTTCTTATTCTTTTAGTTTCACGTATTTTGTTGAACGGAACCAAAGACGTGGATACTATCAGAGCTAATAATAAAGGACTGAACGACGCGTACATTCTGTCGACTAACAAGTCGTCGGCAAAAACTGATTCGGAATCAAAACTTAAAAATAAAATTTATTCAATGGATAAACCAGACGGCGATGAAGAGGCAGATGGAGATGAAGAGGAAGATATTGATGAGGACCCGGATGTAATCGAATACATCAAACCTACTTATGTGATAAAACTAGTAGAAGAAGACACGAAACTACTGCCAAAACTGTTACTACAAGTGGCGGCCGCACAGAAAGTGGCTCTGAATTCAGAATTAAATAAAAGTCAACAAAAAATAGTTTATATTTTAGGCGAACTCAACGGTGAAAGTGATTTAATAAATAAGTTTGTCGTCAATAGTAGCACAGGTGAACTGTTTATATTGGCGCCACTGGACAGAGATCTGCCTTATGGTAAGCCCGAATGGGAATTAACAGTATTAGCCAAATACGAGTCGAGTGCCGATGCTTTTGGTTTCGCCGATGTTGTCATCCATTTAACGGACATCAACGACAATAGGCCTCAATTCGATAGAGATTTATATGTCGTTAATATAAGTGAAAATCTTTCTCAAATCGATAATAATCTGGTGCTTAAAGTTGATGCAATCGATTTGGATGACCCGGACACTGAGAATGGAAGAATTTATTACTCAATAATGCCGGCAAAGAACACACCGTTCGATATAGACATCGATTCCGGAATCATCTCATATCAGAACTGCTGTATTGATCGCGAATCCCAATCCAAATATGTTTTTGAGGTTTGTTTTGATTATCAAAATTGATTTCATTTATACACTCATTGTTCGTATTCTTCCTATAAAATTGAATAAACCGTACAATTAATCAATTGATTCAATCAATTTGTTTTCTTAATTATGTCCTTTTCTAAATTCACCCCGACTCCATTAACTCGAGGTATGAGTAATAGTCCAAGACTATACTGACCACATACTCGTGACCTTTAACTGAGCTGTTGGCGCATAGTGTTTGGCTCACTCTTTGTATGCATGAACTGTGTTAGACCAAAGTTGAAAAAACCAGACAACCAGACCATGCACAATCGCAGACTTAGCTAGAGGTTACGACTATGTGGTTCGTTTCTTTCTCTGGTTATTCAGAATTTTCATATAATATACTCCGAGACAATTCAAATTGAATCCCCAATTGTATGCATTCAATTGTATATAATTTTTAATTTTTAATTCGAAAAAATTACCCAAATCTTTGAATTAACGGACAGACATCAAAATCATTTATATAAATATATTGTCAATGTTTTTGCTATATTTTTCTGACATTTATTTTGTCATTAATGTTTGTAAAACATAAATAATAATATGAAGTAATTTATTTGAATAATGTTTTTGCAAATAAATTAATTAAAAATAAGAGTTTCAACATTTAATCCGACAATAATTAGAAAAGTTTTTCAATCAATTAAATCAGTGTTTGTTTAAAACTTTTGATTTTAAATTAGCTCTTGTTTTATGTTTATTAACAAAGGATTAAAAAATGATAATCGCTTTAAAACCTGACACTAATTAATAAAAACTCAGACAAAACACATAATTAATACAAATGTTCATTAATTACTTCTAATAAAGGATCAGTTTGTGATCCATCAAGCTTACCTTGATTAAATGTCATTTTTAAACTATAAAACTTTCTTATCCTACAAACAAATGACTTTAAGAATGTCCATGAATATAATCGGGCAGAAAAGGCAGCCAACCTAATGCTAAGATTACTTTTTCCTAATTATAATTAAGTTAATAGAACTAGGTGACAATTTGCTTGCTATTATTTCCTGTTAAAATCGGTTAAATAATCTATTCGGGGCATTTTTAATCTTTAATAAAGTTTTACAAACAATTTTGGATTAGATTTTGATTATACTGTATTTATATAAATAGTTGATCCAGGCACTATCCAGGCACGTTTGCAGACACATATTAAAACATTTCTTTATTTTCTTTTAGCAGTTGTTTCTGTTCCGACTCATTGCGAATAAACTTTTATTTTTATCCAATAAAGCGGAACAACAGAAGAGAAAAGTATAGAATCGAGAGAATAGTTGGAATAGAAATATGAGATATATTTGTGTTCTTTACTTCTGTTTCTGTTCTTTTATTTTTATGTTTTCCAAACTTAATGGCGATATAAAAGTGTAATAAAGTTTCACAAAATGTATATTTCATATGTGTTTGGGAGACAATAAAACAGAGAATGGATTGCATTGAAAATTGAATTGAATGGGAAATTGAGAGAAAATATATTTCCTTCGTTTGAATAATTGTTTTTAGAAAACACTTTATTTTATTCAATTGTATCGATACTACTGTATGAATGCAATGCTATGAATATTATTGTTTTCAATATTATTTTCAAGTGTTTTATACACACAAAAGGCACTGAAATATCTGTTTTGTTTTTGTTACATTGTTTTAAGTAGTATTTAACAGTTGATCTTCACCAAAAATTTCCCTCGCTTTCTTTGCAATGCGCCATAGGGACTATGGGACCACTTTGGCAGAGATAGGCAATGGGTCTGACCACAGGGGGGGGGGGTGTGCAATGACAATTGACAAAAGGGGTACATTGAATCAATTTTTCTCTAAAAAAATCCCACATTCCAGTTTCATCGAGAAACAGAGGGGTCAGCCTCAAAATAATCTTAGGGTGGTTACCCTGTATCCCCTATTGCCTATCTCTGCACTTTGGGACATAGAATATAGAATATTCAATAAAAATTAGATGAATTATATATTTTATAGATTAGGCAAAACTGTGGACAAAACTGAGCAACATTGAGCAATTGAGCAATTGAGCTTGTTACTTTAATTTGTTTATTAAGTTTCGAATCGATAGTGAATTGAGAAAACATAGGAACTATATATAAACTATATTATGATTATAACCTCATTATCAGGTGATTGCCACCGATGGCGGAGGACTCTCATCAACAGTAACAGTGATCATAAACATTATGGACACGAATGACAGTCCGCCGCGATTTGTCAGAACTAATTGGACGACAGAAGTGCTCAGCGATTACAACACTGACGAACCCATTCTTCAGATGAACGTAGAGGACAGGGATCTGTTGGAGAATAATTATTTTATTTGCCAACTATTCTCTGATAATAACATTCGGAATAATAATAATAATCATTCTTATAGTGAACTAAATCCGGAATTTATTTTAATGACTAATTTGGACGGAAGTTGTTCTCTGTTTGCGACTAAATCGCTATTAAATAGTGTTATCAATACTAATAACAGTTATATATTCCGTAATATAACTGTCTGTGTCAGTGATAACGGGCCTAATCTTAATTTATGGACTGACCGTTCGCATACTGATTGTGCTTATGGTATGCATTGCTATAAAACTTATTACTATTCCTATGGAAATGACCCAAACATATGAATTCTATTATTATTATTATTATTATTATTATTATTATTATTATTATTATATGGTATGACTGTATGAGACCTCAAACCTATAAAATATTTCGATTTTAAATTCATCTGGGTTAAAAAGTTAAAAGCTTCCTATCTTTCCCCTATAATGCCATCAATTTAGTTACAAATTAGAAAACTATGAAAGGCATACACTGTATCAGATAGATCAAGGTTACATTTGTATTCAGCACTTTTTCCCGATTTATTATATTTGATAAAAGGGATGCTTTTATTTATGAATGAGTTCTGTGAGAGGTTTGGATTCATTAAATTTATTGCTTTTGCTTTACTTAACGAAAAAATATTCTATTTTTATATCTTTTCATCTAATCTTGCAATAAGTATTCAGTATTAGAAGTATCAGAAATATTACAGAATTCAAGTGTCGTATCAATACATTTGGAATTATTTATATTGCAAGTGAATTAAACCATAGAGAGTCGCATATTTTCAGCCTGTTCAAACAGGAATTCTCTCAAATTTGACCAAAAAGTCATCTTGTTTAATCTGAGTAAATTTCTATTCCGATTTCATGAGACGGATCAACTGATTGTAGAAAAAGAAAATTATTTAGAGAATCGAGGCTTTTATTAAACATAAATGTGATGCCCATCTGCTGACCCCAACCCTGGGTTCGCCGATCTTTTATTGAATAGATTTTTATTTTTACTGTTCATTGGCTTCTCTGAGATTGCAATTCAAATAAATGATATGTTGTTTCACCACATCTTCACTGATATTGGTTTCATTCTATGCCAACAGTTATCGTACGAGTGGTCGAAAGTGGAAACAGTAATCAGACTTATCTGAGTCGTCAGTTCGATGTCAACCCATGTCTGACAATCATTTGCATAAATGGCGGCACTTGTCTTAATGCGGCCAAAAATAACTTCGGCTTTCAGTGCCAGTGTCTCAATGGCTTCACTGGACTCTTATGTGATATTACCGATACAGGCATTAGTGATACTAACGATACGGTTATTATAAAACTGGGAAATCCAGCTGTGATTGCGATACTTATCTGCCTTATCAACGCTCTCAGTGAGTATTGCCTTTCCTTTACAGTCAGTCCTTATTCTATGTATTCTTTCATTGTATAGAAACTAAATTATTATATAAACTATTTTATTCAATGGTAAGAAATACTGTAACAGTGAGGTTCGTACAAATGATCAAGGCTATATTTATTTGAAACAGAGATGAGGATTTCAGTAAACCTTCTAAGAAAACTGGAAAAATATCCTTGAAGTTTTTAAATAGAAGTGTGAGCCAAGCAATTCGCTTAATCTAGCTGAAAATGACTAAATGACTAACAGCAATTTGTTTGACCCTGAATCAACTTAAATTGATTTAATCCAATCCAATTCTGAGAGTAATTAAAATATTAAAGTTTTGAGATATTATTATTATTTTTATCTTGCTAAATGTTTATGGCTTTAAATAATAATGACTGTGCCATAGGATAGACAATGTTAAAGATGTATTCGAGTATTAGATCCCGGGTTATATTCGACTCAATATTAAGAATTGATTGAAAGCAAAACATAGAAAACATTTTCTTTTATTCGATCTATAGATTGGAAAAAATGAACATTAGTTGTGATCTTTGATATTATGATATTTATATAATCATTATTTCTCTTATTTTCTTATATGAAATATCTGAGCATTGGTGCAGAAAATATTTTATTCATAAGATTGTCATAATTTGTGTTCCCATTCATTCATCAATAAATAATGGATTGATTACTCACTTTCACATCATTTAATACAAACTCTTTTGAATTGTTATCATATTATTGATAAAAACAATTCTAAGAAAAAAGTCTTATTTTATTTGAATAACTTTAAAGAGAATTATTTTAAAACTTTCTTATTATAACATTTGAAGAATTTTATTCATTAATTAATTTATTGGCCAAATAATTCTGTGGAATATTTTTCATAAGTTAACCGCTCAGGTATGCAATCAGTGTTGAGACAACAGAATTAGGTTTATCTCGGATTTGCACAAAGGATTCATTAATAGCGTCAATCGTATTACTGATAGCACTGTTAGTAATGATCTGCTTTCGCAACAATCGATTCCAATTCAGAGCACATCTCAATCTAACGGCACAACACCAACAACTGTCTGCCGATCAGCCTGGTCGTTCCTGATCATTGATCAAACATACTTGAACAACAATATTTCTTATTTACGATAATTTTAATGAATCAATAAATAATTGACCCTATTTATATACTGGAACCCTTGTTTGACTCGATAATTATGCTGGATGAATTCCCCTATACTCTATATCCTTTTAATCCAACTGTATTAGAGATCGTCTGATTGATAAAGATTTTTATATAAGAAAATACTGACTGACATAATGACAGTCACATTCAATGAATAATAGAAATTCACTTAAATTATCTCACTTTGAATGACAGTATTTCTATAAAATTAAATTATTTAAAAAAAATTCAAATTTATAAACTGCTCTTCAGTTGAATATTCAACAATAGTTTCAGTTATTATTTTTTATTGATATTATGTCAGATAAAAGTGAAATATGATATGAATTGTGAAAAATATACCGTATTTTTGAAATTATTTGACATATTTTCTTCGATTGACTAATGAAATCATAAAACTGTATTCTAATGACTTATGCCCTCACATATGCCGGCTTGCGATTTAATCCAGCATCAATTGAGTCAATATAATTAAAATCTTATTTCTTTTAATCAATTTATTGTTCAGAGAGAGTGAACACAAACACAAAACACAGAATGTCTTCAATAGAATACAAATTCAAATTAGTTTTCAAACTTCAAAATCAATTTTATTCTTGTTTTGTGTCTTTTGTTTTGTCAGATAAAAAATTAGTAAACATTGTGTGCTTTGAAATCAGTAATTCAATTGTCAAGACTATCCTATTTATTGAATTCTCTTCTTATGCTAAATAGAATTAGAACCGAAATCACGATAGAATTTCAGAGATTTTGGAAATACATCTCAGAACAATAGGCATGCATAAAATCAAATGAAAGTGGTCAAACGTATGCATTTTATTAGGGAGGTGCAATCGTGTTATGCTCATAATTTACCGCCGTTTTTGTGAAGTACTGTTTATACATCAGACTTATAGATCATCACTAATTGGGGCAGACAATGTGCCTCGGGTCAGATTTTGGCCATAAGTGCAGACCATAAAAAGTTTATTTTCTTGAATAAAATGAGCTTTTTAAAGAAAATAAGTTTTTTAAATTGTCTGCAATTTCTGCCATAATCTGACCAGAGACACATTGTCTGACCCCGTGATTAGTAATCATGTATAAGTCTAATATATGAACATTACTGCATCAAAACGCCCGTAAAGCTACTTATGAGCATAACACGATCGAACCCTCAAATAATATGTATAGTCAAACGCAACCTTTGAGTAATTAAATCTTTTTATTGTATAATTTCTCCATTTCAATGAATTTTCATTGAATAGTTATCAAGATATTTAAGTTTTACTTTTGTGAAAAACATTTCCGGACAAAGAATATTTGCACAATACTAAGAATAGGGTTATGTGAAGTGAAACAGAGGCATAGATACAATACAAGGTTTTATTTGTATTTTGTACGAAACCATAAAATTTTGAAAAATATAAACAGTATAATATTTATAATAAAAATGTTTATGAATTTATACTTATATTTGTACTTATATTTATCACAATATACAGTCATGGAAATAACTAAGTTCCGTTGATAAAACTCGAATAACTTTTGAAATGCTTATTCGATTTCAAATCTGTTTTCTGTGAATTGTAACCAGATAATTGACATTTCCAAAAATAACACCAATGTTAAGATTTTAACAATGGAAGGTACCTTGAATAAGGAGCAAAAATGTACATGGTGTGCCCAAGGTATTCTTCGACTTATCTGATATTATGATAAATCAATTCGATTCAGTTTTTAATGAGGATTACGAATAAATTCTATCATGAATACTTTTCGAGGTATCCTAATTTCAGGTTTAAATGAAGAAAGCTCTTGAAATAAGGTAGAAAAATATTGATTTCATCATCTAACACTACATTCAATCCCCGACACAACATAAATTTTTCTTCATATATTACGTTGGCTTAAATTTCAATCATGCAATTTAGGACGTAAATCATGGAAACGATTTTAATGCTTTTTACGCCATTGAAAGTCGTATTTGAAGATTTAACCAAAATATTTCTATCTTGAGTAATTAGTTTTCTTCATATAAAACTAAAATTTCTCTAATTTCGTATTCAAATAACTCATAAAGTATTCAAGATAAAATTTTTTCATTATGATATCCGTAATCTTCTTTAAAAACTCAACCGAATTGCTTTATCATAATATCAGATAAGTGGAAGAATACCCTGGGCACACCATGTACTTTTTGCTGCTTATTCAAAGTACCTTAAATTGTTACAATCTCAATATTGATGATATTTTTGGAAATGTCAATTATCTGGCTACAATTTACTGAAAACAAATCGAATAAGCCATTCAAACGTTATTCGAGTTTTATCAACGGAACTTAGTTAATTATATGACTGTATGTACAGACAAAACTTGAACGCTCGTTAATCATTAAGTGCATTAAAATATTTAGAAATGCAGAATAGATTGTAGTTATAATACTTTATAATCCTTCTTATGACTCGAGTTCAAACATAGATTTTCTTAGCATACTGTACTGTACAGAGACAACATTTCAATTAAATTACAATTTTGTCGCAATTCAGTCATTATTTGCTTCATTGTATGCCTAGTTCTCAACTTTTGAATCGACTCAGGCAGAGATTGGCAATGAGTCAGACAACAGTTGCGAGCCACTTTTTTTTGCCAAAAGGGTTACATTGTATCAATTTTTTTCGAAAAAAGGGCAGCATTTTCGAGTTTTTTTTCTCAAAATCGCCAAAAAAATAGAGGAGGGCCAAAATCAGGAGGGGTTACTTCACCTGTGCTCCCATTGGTAATCACTGTACTCCGACACTACCCTCACTGTCGACTTTATATTTATATATGAAATAAATTTATATTTTCCCATATATTGATATTGAACTGAGAGCCGGGACCTTGATACTAGATTATAGTGGCGAGTGAAGTTGGTATTTTTCACAGGCCCCTGTCCATTGTCTAATTACTCAAGGTTAAGATTTTTATGCTCTGCCGTTTTTCTGTTCTAGTTATTTTTAAGACTTGTATTTAATAATTATAACCCTGTACTGTATGTTCGCTGTGTCAGACATGAGTTATGAAGCCCTGCAGTCAATTAAATATTAGATCGGACGGACAAAATTATTTTAGGTATAGTTCCTTATGAGCAATGTAGTTTTAATGTACATATTTGAAAATGAAAAATGGGAATAGAGTCGGGTCTAATTTTCAAACATTAGGAAAAAGCCTTAATACTCACCATTTTTTGTTAATCAATTGAACTTCGAAATAAACTGCCCAGGGCGCTTCTCCAGCGGTTACATTCCTACCGAACTTGAGTCCAGATCCAATTCCTTCTTTATGCCATCGGAAGCAGTTGTGTTCACTTATCAGTGATTTTCGCGTTAATCCACAAGAAGTTGAATCAACGGCATCGCTATAATTGCCAATAACTACATGTGTAGTGCAGTCGACCAGTGATGACATAACTGGATATTATGAGATAATTTGGTCAATTGATTTGCCGAAAATATATAACCGGTATAAAAATCGAATAAGAGATCTATAGATATGTTAGTATTCTATAAATACTTACAGAAATACAAAGCAAAGAATTGAAGCTCTTTTGACAACATTTTTATTCTGATTTTTTCTTTAACGACTGTTTAACTGACGTTTTGATTAAAACGACTATTAATTTAGAGCGCATTTAAATATGATATTAATATTCCGGTTATTGTATAGAATATCAATAATCAGTTGACGTTTTATTCGATATATCGAGACAAACATTCCGGAGTAAAACATCAAATTTCAAAATTGTTCAGAGATAGGCAATGTGTCAGACAACAATGGTTGGTCATACCAGGGATTATTGTATAGCAGGTAAATATTTTCGTATATAATGTGCAAAAAAATCAATTCTATTCCAATTTTCGCCCCGAGCAAAGTGCGACCCGTGACAAAATAGATGGAGATCAGTCTCAGTCAAAATTCTAGTAAGGGTCTATCCTCTCTACCAAGCGTTGCCTATCTCTTGAAAGCTTGTTAATCATGTATCCAGTTAATTTAACAGATTCACATTTTTCAGGATTTAGTTAATGTACCTAGGTTATCACATCAATCTTAATTAATACAATTAAAGTTTTTTTTTATAATTTACTTTCGTTTGATAAAATTTTTAGCAATACTTTATGAAATTATCCTGTTCACTGTTCATATCAAACTATTCCAGCAATTCTGAGGACAACGGCTTCTAAATCTTTTCAAAAATTTATTAATCAAGGTATTAATCTTACAGATATCTTTAGCTATGAGACGCATACAATGTATGTTTGCTTTTGAGAAAATATGAACCTTGTTTATATTATAATACAGTCAAAAATTAAAATAGATTTTTTGGCTGAATCGGTATTAAAATAAAATATATTTAAGCAAGTTTAAATTAATTTTTATTTGCACATTTACTAATACTTGAGAAATAGGATCACCTCAGTCAGCGATTAAATTGAACCAGGTTTAAAGGGAAATGGTTTATATTTTTGAAAAAGAAATATTAAAACTGAAACATAAAGTCAATTGTTTGCTAACAATGTTAACGAAAAAACATATGAAAAGTGAATTTTATCCGATTTATTTGCACAGTTGCTTTTTAATTGGAGTCTCGACATTGCCTGACAATGATTTCAATGCAATCTCTTTCTAAACAAATTAACATTTATTACATTTGAAATCGTTTTATTGACTCTTTTATTGTTGAAAATGCATTAAAATCTAATCAATAATTTTTAGAGGATTTTCCCGTATGAGATGGTGTGGATAACATACTTATTTTACCCTCAATGAAAAAGTACCTCGTACGGGTAAATAGACCTTTATTTGCCATCAAGTTATTTTGGCCTTACCTTCCTTCGCAACACTGGATAAAAGTGAGCATGGTTACTTTATAAGTAGCCAATCATACCATATATTGCCCGAACTGTCCGCTGACTTCACAGCCTTAACGCACGAATAGATAGCTTGAGTGCCGTTAATGGCACTGATATTGCCGTCAGTGCTGTACAGATTGGTGTAGTCGACGGTAAGACTCAGTTCATTCAGTTTGGTTTTGTTCATCAAATCACACGATTTTAAAGGCAAACACACGGGGAATGTGTCCATCCATTGGTTATTTATACCGCATATGACTGTCTGTATACAAATGTAACATGGTAATTTTAACGCTATTTGTATGTGGGATGAAATGTATAAATGAATACCGGATTGCCTTCTAATCTGAAACCCTCGTCACAGGTATAGCTATACCCGATAGGAATGACACCATTTTCCGGGTCATCAAAGACAGGGCTATAGCTGGCAAAGAGGGGCACATCTGGACTACCGCACGACCCGCTCTCGTAGGACCGGAAGGGCAGAGTCACCGACACATGCAATTCGCAGACATTGATCTCATTGACAGCAAAATTAATGGTCATATTTGACAAGTACTCAAAGCGGACGCCATTAATGGCTTCGGAATCACTGCTTCTTTCCGTACTTTTAAGCTCACAAATGAATGAA
The DNA here is from genome assembly GCA_034693305.1 of Eueremaeus valkanovi. Taxonomy (NCBI): domain Eukaryota; kingdom Metazoa; phylum Arthropoda; class Arachnida; order Sarcoptiformes; family Eremaeidae; genus Eueremaeus; species Eueremaeus valkanovi. The sequence continues at coordinate 1,625 of JAQIWA010001533.1, read as the reverse complement.
TACTTAATCAGTTTGTCTTCGATATCGATCTTATGAACGGATTCTGATTTACAGTTTCTATAGTCACTCACATAGACATGGCTTATAACAGAATCACTTTTAAGCCAATCTATTCTGTCGTTCATTTTGTCCTTATATACAACTATCGACACGTGATATATCTGCGCGATTGGCCACTTGAATGCAACCTTCCACTGAAGACTGGGTACATTTTGTTTGATTTTAGCGTATATGCATTCGTCGGGAATCTGTTTATAATTTCCGTAATAAGTCATCGCTTGGTATCTCTCGTAGTCCTGCATATGAGTCATATCGTAATACATATTACGATAATTGTATGCAGTATTCAGGGTATGATTCTTGATGTCAACCAATTCTATCCGGTCTAATGTGCTCCGGGGTACTTCGCGCACTACAGACAATATACAACAATAGTATTAATTTTTTGAATATGAATGAGAATAAAGTAATCTTATTATTAATAAAATGTCCCTGCGCGGTGGAATGTGCAAGCTCTGCCGAGAAAGTGGGTATAAGAAAAGGTAAGTTTTTGTTTTTCGCCGGGTAAATTTTTGGAGTGGCTGTCCACAGGTCTCAAAACTCAGGGTAATTTTGTCTATAATCACTTCCACATCCCAAATTAAACCATGGTTTTTATTTGAGCCTGGTCTATTTGATTAATTCTACATCACAATAATAAAAGTGACACTGACCACACTGAGGAATATCGCCTTTCCATCTGCTCTGATGGCACTGCCGTCGACTACTATTGCCGATAATATTCATATCAGAGTATTCGCAGTAATACTCAACGATGTCATCCTCGTAATATACTCCGGTCAGTGGTTTGACTTTCATGTGCACAGGTATGGCAGGGAATCCACAGTCACTGCTTATATGTCTGAAAATGTGAAACAGAATTAAAATTTTAAAACTAATCAAACGATACATATTTGAGAGAATATATTAATATTTAATTTTGAATTCAAATCAATTGAAGAGATTTTAATGTATTTTCATAATAAAAGAGTCAATAAAACGAATTCTAATGTAATAAATGTTAATTTGTTTAGAAAGAGATTGCAGTGAAATCATTGTCAGGCAATGACGAGATTCAAATTAAAAAGCAACTGTGCAAATAAATCGGATAAAATTTACTTTTCATATGTTTTTATCGTTAACATTGTTAGCAATCAATTGACTTTATGTTTCAGTTTTAATATTTCTTTTTCAAAAATATAAACAATTTCCCTTTAAACCTGGTTCAATTTAATCATAGAATGAGCTGATACTATTTCTCAAGTATTAGTAGATGTGTAAATAAATATTAATTTAAACTTGCTTGAATACATATATTTCTTCACAAGTTTTTAGCCTGACCTTGCAGTTTAGGCACATGTTATACGAAAATATCTACACCCTATACCAAATACCATCTGTCCAAAAATAAGACTGACCACCCCTGTGTACATACCTCTCAAACTTCTAGAAATTTGATAAAAATTTACACTGGCATGTTTGTCTCTATATATCGAATAAAACGTCACTTGATTATTGATATTCTATACAATAACCGGAATATTAATATCATATTTAAATGCGCTCTAAATTAATAGTCGTTTTAA
>JAQIWA010001532.1:0-17830 GCA_034693305.1 Eueremaeus valkanovi | reverse complement strand
ATCATATCAACAGCTATTGCCTGGACATCCCCATTGCATACAACATCTACCTACCAGGTTCTTAGTAACCTTTCCTTCTGTGGCGATCGCCGATGATCTACCGGTAAAACAAAGGTACGAAAGCTTAAGCATAGGATACACGCATTGCGTAACGTTAGCGAACACGTGGTTCATAGCCATTAAGAGTGACGCCCATTAGTCATCTGAATGACAAATAGGGGTCATTACAAGACATACATTAGTGAAGACGACGAAAACGACGAATACATCGATATATCAGATCCAGAGCTCGACAACGCATTCATTGAATCAAAGTCTGACAACTCGTCGGAAGAGTTTGAAAGTAATAATACAAGAGTTGTCGAAAGACAAGAGACAGAAATGAGTTCAAAGCAGTCAGACATTGACAATCTCCACGAGAAGGTCCGGGAGTTGACTAAAGAGTTCGAGGAGGAGAGAAATCAGAGACGAGCTCTACAACGACAAGTGGACAGTAAAGACACAGAGATAAGGAATCTCAAAGACAAACAAAGAGATCTCGAAAATCAGCTGCAATCAAGAGGTCATACACAGACTGCAAACCTCTCGACAACGACTGCTAACACACATATGGACGCTCTGGTGCACAATCAGACAATGGTGACCAGAGATCAGATCGCATGTCTATCGACCATAAAGGAGAGTATATCGAAACTACGGACCGAACAGCTGAAGATCGGGAAACTCGAGTTCGGAACAAATATCGACCAATGGCTGACTTCGTTTGAAAACGCCCTACGATTTGAGAACATACCGGAAGACAAGTACAAGAGTATGATTGGAAAGCATGTCAATGAGTTATACCATCAGCAGCTGATCCAGCTAATGAACGATTACCCTTTCGATGACTGGGATCAGTTCAAAGACAAGTTCTCACAGCTATTTGGCTCTCAAACTCAAGAGCTGATGGCATCGACAGATTTCGACCGATTGAACACTAGTGACTACAAGGATGGCAAGACATTCGTCTTCGACTGCTGGAAAGCACTCGAGGCATATGGCGAACAAAGTCCTCACCGGAAAGGGATAGAGATTGCGAAGAAGTTCCCGAACGATCTAAAGCGGGCTATACTCAACAATCTGGCCATTTGTCTGAAAGATACGACATCTGTCGTCAACTGTATTTTGACGGCAGTCAACATCGAGTGTGAAATCAATGGCAACTTATTCGGCGAAGCAGTTGGTCATCCGTTTGATCAAAGCAGACAAAGAGAAGGACTAAGAAACTCGTTTACAAATCAATACCAGAATCAGTACCGGAACCCAAATGATGGACAGAACAGTCAACCGCTTATCTGTTTCCACTGTGGAGGAGCCGGACACAAGAAGATGAACTGTTTCTACGCTCAAAAGGGAATGACCGCCGAAGCAGCACATCAGCAACGGCAACAAAATCAGGCGGACCGGACCGCGAGACGGAATCTAGTCGGAGGTCAAGGTCAAGCATCAGGTCAAGGGTATCAACCGTCGCCTCAACAACAAGGGCAGGCCGGAACATCCGGACCACAATGGGCCGGCAATGGACAGCGCGGAGTATACCACAGATCGTCAAACTCAACGCCGACTCTAACATCAGATGAAACGGCTCTAACTTCAGGGGTGTCTCCAAAGAGGCCGAGACGGGAACCCTATCACTGAATTAATGAAGAGCTAAGTGTTTTATGAATTAACAAAAAGTTTTATTTGCATTAAATAATGATTTTATTTATAAATACAAAAAAAAACAAAATAATTTCAAACTAACTCAAAAAATCTGAATTCAGTTCAAACAAAATGAATTAATTTCTAAATATAGTACTCTAAAAATATAATCTCTTTTCAAACAATAGTTTTAAAATTTCACTTAATTTAGATTCAGATTAAAAAACCTTTGATAGCAATATAGGCTTAGCTAAGATATAATGGGATTTCTGGCTGTAATTGTACAACAATTAATGCAATCTAATTCACTTTCTCAGGACTTATTGAATAGATTTATGGCTTATAGTGGGGTCGAGGGGGGAGGCCTACCCTTCTTCCCAACTGACTGTATGCCTTAGGTTTATTTAATTTCATTTTGTTTGCAAAAGTTAGAAAATATTTGTGATTTAATGTCTATGATTTGAAATTTCATTTGATTTATCATTTATTAATTGCAAAGTTAGTGCTAAAAGAGTAGAGATTTCCATGAATTCAGTTAAGCCTTACTGCAAACCAAAACCCATTTATAATTAGATGCAATAAATTATTGACCGATGAATCGCAAAGCTATAGAGTTTTCAATACAGTTAAACATATTTACAGAAAATACCAAAAATATATACACATTTACACAAATTTCAGATAATTTTAGTACTTTTCTCATATTTTAATTTTGGATTTAATTACTTTATTAATCGATTTTATTAATTTGGAAAAAATTTTAAGTTTATTTACTAATTTAAGTATTAATTATAAGGATTTTAAACTAAATACAAAGACTACATTACTGTAAAAAAGTTTGCATAAGTCACGTGTGTATAGACATAATGCAAGAACTGATCGTCTATTAGATGAAGTGTCAAAAGACTACTTAAAAAGTTATTCAAAAGTGTTTTGTTTGAGTTCGGGTCAAATGGCTTTCCTTGTGTATCATATCGACAGACAACAAGTGGTTAATACTAACGAATATCTGGAGGAATGGAATCAACACTGATCTCAAGAGATGTGACAAAAGTTTGAGAACTGATGTCTTGTGCGCTAATAATCAATAGAAATGTCTATTCATTTATATCATCCGAAGGACAGCTATATAAGCGCCAAATGCTATCACATCCGGTTCTTGTGGTCATACGCATCTGTAACAGAGCCAAAGAAGTGAACGGATATCAGTTCTCAGAGATTACAGACTTTTATGAATCAGTAATCAAACGATTGATGAATACATTCCGAATCAAAATCCCATATAATATCCAACTTCTGGTCGCAAAAGTCTGGACCTATTGGACAGTTGGTATGAAAGGGACGACACAGACGAAGAGATAAAAGCATTCATTGAACCATAGGGTCAGGTCTGAACACAATAAGTGCTTAATTATAATAAAATATTTTTTAATAATTAATTCAACAAATATTTAAAGCCATAAATCATTTATTTTTGTATTTCATAATATCTTTGTATTTTCGCTAATATTTTAGTTTTTGAATTTGTTTTTATTATTTACTATCCATTGTATAATCCATTAGTAGTTTGTATTCAGAAAATAATTTTTAGATTTAATTTTCGTAAAATATTTAATCAGTTTTTTGTTCCGATTAGCCGTACAATTAAGAGGCCGTTAGACCTCTCAATGTGTACGACAAATCGTGGGCCGGCATATGATGTATGCATATATGATCTCAAGGCCAGGATTGACATAAAGTCTAGAAAAGAGGAAAAGTTTTACATTCATTGGGAAAACCCTTTGAGTGAAACTATGAAATGAGTCTAAAGTTTATATCAAAAAACAGTAGAGAAAAGTAGAAAAATGTATAAAAAGTTAGTCCTGTTTTGACTTTACTCGCGAGAAGTCGATCTATAGATTGACATATATTTTGTATAATCTTATATATGATAGGCCTATAAGTGAAATAACGATATTTTAGATAAACTTAATTTAGTTTTAATTATAATAACTTTTGAGTTAATCCAAACATTTTTGTATAAGAATTTTATAAATAATTCATTTTCTAATAAAGTTAATCAAAAATAAAAGTATCGACAATTGTATTAATTTCCTGCAATCGGGACAAGTATTCAATCATATCAACAGCAATAGCCTGGACACTACTATTGCATACAACAAAGTTAAAAATGGATTCAACTTTTGATTCATTATCCGAGCGTTTGGTACGAATTCGATTCAAGTACATTAGTCTTTTTTTGAGTAAAACCTTGAGATCTAAATGTCAGTGGAAATTTCTGCTGGCTCATCAAGCAAAGATTGAGCTGTGTGTGTGTGCTTGCGCTCACACAATCATTTGCTTGATGTGTGGGCGTTCTCAAAATTGTTGCATATTTCATGCTAAGCACTCTTTTAACCACACTTTTGACCTGTGTGTCTGGCCTGTGAACAACCTTATAGGTATTTAGATCCACAGGTGGCTCATTAGCCGGGAATAGCTAAGTGGTATCTTGTCATGACCTGAGGAATGCGGCCGTAATTCGTTTCGTTTAGGAATTCAGACAAAGAGTTCATGTCTAGAAGACTTTGCCCTTACTTGCATATGGCAGTAAACAATTAGCGATTAATGAGCGCTCATGCGCTCATCATTAGATAATTGGAATGAGTCCACAAAGATTGTCAGATACATATAGAGTTCGGTTTTAGACTTAAACAGAGAGAGTTTACTCTAACTTAAAGCACGCACTTATTCTACTATATTGACTATTTCTTATTTTCTCAAATATATACTTTTGTACCTATCAAAGACTAAGTCATTGACGTTCGCGCCATTGAGTAGTGCGAGCCGGCCCGTACTTACACAAGAGCAAAGTGATTATTTATGTTGACAAACTTACAGTTTAAATGTTCGCGTAGAATACGTAGAGGTGTGTTCGCAGTAGGCGATTAGAGACTTCTGCGAAATGATGGGTAGATGTGTCATGCGGACAAAGGAATAACGCAATATTAGTAAAATATAGAATAGCTTATATTGAAATGTTCAGTTTGGCATTGAAAAACATAATGAGAATTATTGAGAGAAATCACATCTATTTATATTATTTTTTAAACATTAGAGATTAGTTACCGGTATCTAAGTCTACACTGAACTGATATGCGATAAAATTCTATTCAACTTATCGTATTCTTAAATATACTGCAATCATATCATAGTTAAAATAGATTCAACTTTTGATTCATTATCTAAGAGTTTGGTACGAATTCTATATAAATACATTAGTCTATGATTTTGTGTAAAAACCTCGAAACTCAATGTTTATGGAAAGTTTCACCAAAACATCGAACAAATGATCGAGCTGTGTGTGCCAGTCTGAATTGTTCTAGAAATGTGATCACGTGTTCGTCTCACTATGAACTGAATTTATTCGAAATTATACTAAGTTTTCCAAAATCCCCTCAGTCAACCTTCAATTTTTTACTCATAAAAAGATCTATAGTATAGAAAGATCTAGCACACTGTCAAAACAAAAATATTTTGATAAATTCAATTGTCACAAAGACTCATTTTTAGTAATGAATGTCCGTATGAATCTTTAAAGCTAAATACATGAAGAAAGCAACTATTGAAGTTTATTTTACCTGTTTATTGTTTTTTGGATTCATTTTGAAAATAAAAAGTTTTTGAATTTCACAATATATAATTTCAGTTATTTATTTGATTTTTAATTAAAATACAAGTCCAATTTAGATGAAATTAGACATGTCTGACAATTGATTAATTCAGCAGAAAATTTGTTTGAATTTGCTTTAATTACAGTATTTATTTATTAAATTATAAATATTTCAGAAAATATTCAAAGTTATAAATAGATAAATATGATCAGAGACAAGATTTCTCTGCCTCTGCAAGCAATTCGAAATTTTTGATCAATATCCCATTGCACGCCGTGCCTTTTTCTTGTTCTGCCTTATCATGCAAACCTCCTTTGAATCGTACTTTAACCTCCTTGAGACATTCTTCTGTGTCAGTCGAGAATTTCAAATCGATTCCGTTCTTAGTAACGCAGCTTTTATACTCGTCGAGTATCGGCTTAATTCCGGAAAACTTGTCGCAATTATCTAAATTAGTTCAATGATATCAACTCTCGTTACTTCATATATTTTATTCAATAGCGAAAAGTTCAAAATATTAAAGATAAACAAGACTGACGGCAGAAGAGTAGTTTAAGATGTTTGTCTGTGACTTTTGAAAGGTCAATATCTTCCTGAGTCGTGTAAATTAAAAAAATTAGGAAAATAGATGCAATCACTGTAATGGCCATATTTCTGCTGGGTAAAATTAAATAGATTAGTTTAAGAATTAGTGAATAACAAATATAAAGGTAATTTAATAAAATATAACATTGATTATTAGAATATTTTGAAAATAATCCTCCAAAAAAGTGATGATTCGAGTAGTCTGACTGTTTCATAAATCAACTTAATTGCTTAAAACCAGATTTTATATTTTTTTCCCCATCTGTTACGAATTAATATCAGTTACTTCGTCAAGCTATTGATTAACATTGAATTTGAAATTTTTTAAAATTATATAAATTATAATCATTATAAAAGTTTCATTGTCAACGGTACCAGCAGTGAATTCAGGTTTTGCGGGAACTGGTGATGGAGACAATAACAATATGTGATCTCGTACACTTTACCGAATGCCACTTTACCGTATGCCACTTTACCGTATGCCACTTTACCGTATAGCCACTTTACCGTAAAGCCACTTTACCGTATGCCACTTTACCGTATGTCACTTTACCGTATAGCCACTTTACCGTATGCCACTTTACCTTATAGCCACTTTACCGTATGCCACTTTACCATATAGCCACTTTACCGTATGCCACTTTACCGTATGCCACTTTACCGTATAGCCACTTTATCGTATGCCACTTTACGGTATGATGTAGCGGGAGTAAGGTTGTATGTCAACAATTCCGGTTTTAGTCATGGAATATGATTAGTTTATGACCATTTCAACCTAAAAACTGACCACAAAGGGTAGTAGGAGTGCAGTTTACACCCTTACGGTCATGGTTGATATAAGTGTTTTAGGCAGAATACTTGAATAATATTACATTCAGACATGAAAAGTGACCACTAAGGGTAGAAGGGGTGCAATTTACACCACTTCCGTTCATGGTTGATATAGGGTATGGTATTTGAATTCCCACGCAGAACCCTTAGGTTCTGTCTAGAACCATCAGGTTCCACGTGAGAACTCAAATACCCCTTAGGGTATCAGAAATGCTACGCAAAACCCTTAGGTTCTGTCTTGAAACATCAGGTTCACGTGAAAACTCAAATATACCCTAGGGTATTTGAATTCCTACGCAGAACCGTTTGGTTCTGCCTAGAAATATCAGATTTGATGTGAGAACTCAAATAACACCTGAGGATGCGTGTAATTGCCTAAATGTAAATGAAGTTTAAAGCCGTTTCGTCTGTCGTTAGAGTCGCCGTTGAATTTGAAGATCTCTGATAAACTTGTCCGCGCTGTCCATTTCCGGTCTGCTGTCCGGATGATTCTGCTTGCCCTTGCTGTTGAGGCGGCGGTCGATATCCTTGTCCCTGACTTTGCATAGGAACGCCTCTGCGCGCCAGTCGATTGGCCTGATTGTGCTTCCGTTGCTGCTGTGCTGCTTCAGCAGTCATTCCTTTCTGAGCGTAAAAACAGCTCATCTTCTTATGTCCAGCGCCTCCACAATGGGAGCACGTGAGCGGTTGGCTGTTCTGTCCGCCACTCGGATTCCGATACTGACTCTGGTATTGATTTGCGAATGAGTTTCTGAGTCTTTCTCGTTGTCTGTTCGGCTCAAACGGATGAACCACTGCTCCGCCAAAGAAGTTGCCATTGATTTCGCACTCGATGTTGACTGCTGTCAGAATACAGTTGACAACAGAAGTTGTGTCTTTCAGACAAATGGCCAAATTATTAAGTATAGCCCGCTTTAGATCTTTCGGGAACTTCTTCGCAATTTCTATCCCTTTCGGGTGCGGACTCTGTTCGCCATAGGCTTCGAGTGCCTTCCAGCAGTCGAAGACAAAGGTCTTCCCATCCTTATAGTCAGTTATCAATAACTTATCAAATTCTGTCGATGCCATCAGTTCTTGTGTCTGAGAGCCGAAGAGCTGTGAAAACTTGTCTTTGAACTGATCCCAGTCATCGTTAGGGAAATCATTCAACAACTGGATCAGCTGTTGGTGATGCAGCTCATTCACATACTTTCCGACCAAACCTTTATACTTCGTTTCCGGAATGTTCTCGAACAGTAATGCATTTTCAAACGATGTTAGCCATTGATCGACATTTGCCCCGAACTCGAGTTTTCCGATCTTCAACTGTTCTGTCCGTAACTTTGAGATACTCTCCTTTATGGTCGATAGACACGCAATTTGATCTCTGGTCACAGCTGTCTGATTGTGTACCAGAACATCCATTTGTGAGTTAGTAGTCGTTGTCGAGAGGTTTGGATTTTGTGTTTGACCTCCCGATTGCAGCTGATTCTCGAGATCTGTTTGTTTGTCTCTGAGAGCTCTTATCTCTGTGTCCTTACTATCGACCTGTCGTTGTAGAGCTCGTCTTTGATTTCTTTCTTCCTCGAACTCTTTGGTCAACTCCCGGACCTTTTGGTGCAGATTATCAATGTCTGACTGGTTTAGACTCATTTCTGTCTCTGTCTCTTGTCTTTCGACAACTCTTATTATATTGCTGTCTAACTCTTCAGACGAGTTGTCAGACTTTGATTCAATGAATGCGTTATCTAATTCTGTATCTGATATATCGATATATTCTTCGTTGAGGTCGTCTTCACTATTATATGTCTTGTAATGACCTTTACTTGTCATTCAGCTGTCGAGTAGGCGTCACTCGCATAAAATGTGTACCACGTGTTTGCAGTGATTGCGCAATGACTGCGTTAATTAAACTTTGATTTCTCATACCTGTTATCCAACGATTACCACAGATGAAGGTTACTGAGAACCTGTTAGGTATCTAATGAGAGCGATAGGTATGTCAGGGCGAACGGCGTCGATCCGACTGTCCAGTCGTCTCATATGTATTGATTTTATACAAAACTTATTGAATATTATTTGACTCGCTTTTGATTAAATTAAAACTAAATTTATTTATTTATTAAAACATTTATTTTATTTAATTGATATTTATTTTAAAAAACAATTACAAAATCTTATTAACAAAATCTAAGTTAAAATTAAACGACTGCTTCTTATGAGCACTTAATTCAGACTAAAATTATATTTTTTAGGGTTTTCCCAATTTTTCTCTGATTTATAAAAGTATTACGAAGTTTTGTGTTTTTCCACTTATACTTGATTTCAACTTTCGTTTCATAGTATTCTCATCTATTCATTCATACTTTTGTATGCATTCCTGGCCTTGTGATCACCTTTGCTCCTATCATAATTATCGGCCTTTTATCATACTGCCAGGATTATCAGGCAATAATAATAATTTCTCCAAGCTTATTATATCTATTTTTCTCAGACCGCCAATATTTTATCATGCACAAATAATTTAATTACAATGAAAGAGGAGTTAACATAATTGAGTTAAGTCTTGTTTGCCTTCTAATATGAATTATTTTGTCGATAATTACAGAGAAAAACATAATTTACTGATTGTTTTGAATTCATAATTACTGTATATATTGTACTGAATTAATACTGTATTTTACGAAAGCCTTTATCCCAATCCCTATCCCTATCCTTGTGCTGATAGAGAAGTGACGGAATTATTTAGTAATTTGTTATTCGGTTTGTCATTAAATTATCACTTTTTCTGAGTTTAAAGCGTTATTTAAGTATAAGGTTTAGTAATATTTTTAATAATAATTTTCTTATCAGATCTAATGTTTACTTCACATGCATTGTGTAAATGAGAGCACAATTACTAAATCAAACAAACAATTCATCAAAAAAAGTTGTAAAACATATCTAATTATGTTTTGGTTTATATTAATTAAAATGATATATCCATTTATAAATGATCAAGCTTACATTATTATATTTAAATCTAATTTTGATCCGCATACATCTATTATTATAAGCAGCTTGCATAATTTAAAAATCATCTTCCTGGTTACAAATTGACCACAACTATGACCAAGAATGTACTCAAATATGACATCTATTTATTGCAAAAACTTACCTCTGTCTAATTTATTGATTTATAGGCTGAGTCAGACAAAACTATTCTGGATATTAAAGAAAATAGTCTTGAGTTCTAGATTAGATTTGAAAAATCAATCTTTTATTTGAATTTTATACTAATTTAACAGATAGTCCAAACATAAGTTCATCGAATAGAGTCAACCAGTGCTCAGATAATGAAAAGTAATATCATTTTGAATTATAACCAAAAACTGTAAATTTGAAATTAAATGCTATTATTGTTAATATATATGAGTTTGGGTACTATTTTGTGGGATACCAACGGTGGTCAAATTTTTTTGTTCAAGATTAAATGTATTTGATGTGCCCTGGCTTATATTAGCCAATTTGTTCCTGTTCTATGTTAATTTATCCAGTCGATATTAATTTTTTCAATGTTCTACAAACTTATTTTTCACCTTGCTTACATTGAAATTGTTTACAATCTAAACTTGAACAATATTGCAAAAGTGACCCTGGTGTATAGCCTGAAAATAAATACAGAAGAAACGTCTAATTTATTGATTCAAAGGCTGAGTCAATCAAAACTATTCTGGATATTAATGAAAATAGTCTTGAGTTCTATTGAAAATCTATAGGCAATCGGAATGAATGCTATTCTCATTAAAAGTGTTACTGAATGTTGACATCTATTAAAAGTGTTGATTAGTTTTGAATCTGATATTTCCTGAATGTATACAGAATTTCAAAGTATTTGTTTGCAAAATATGTGGACTTTTGAAGATTTAATATTCATTTGAACTGATTTTTAGCCTCCAGTCGTGTGTTAAGAGATGGCACCAAATGTTTTGAAACTTAAGAGAACTTAAGTTCAAATCAAGTTTTGAAAATAAGTTTTTTTTTGAATATAAGTTAAAATAAATTAGAAAATAATTCTTTGCTATTATTGACAATAAATTAGATTAAAATATGTCTGACTATAGCAAAGCTACTTTTGAAAAGAGACGGAACAATCAATTAGTTAACATAAAAATTCAAGGTTTAATTTTTGCAAGAGTGTGGTTGCTTGTTCATGCTAATTATAGCGTAAATAATCATGCACAATCTTAATTTGTATTAAGACAGCTAATTTTTAAAGCATATAATTATTCTTATCAGAATCACTTATTTTATCCTGGTAATAATCTTATTATGACATAAATAGTCCTGGAATATTTACCGCGTTATGCGTATAGCTTGGTAATTTAATTAAGCTTATTTCAAACCATTAGTTGAAAATTCTCAGCATTTTTGAAAATAAGTGATTATTTCATAGAATTGTTTTTTGATGAAAAAACACTTAAAAATAATTAAATAATTTTCTATTAATATTCTAATTGAAGGCGTGTTTAGATTTGTATTAAGAAATCAATCTTTTATTTTAATTTTATACTAATTTAAGTGATAGTCCCAGACATAAGGCGAGGAAAAGAAGTGGTTTTTAATTAATTAGTTCATCGAATCCATCAGTGAATTGATTAAAAGCATAATAATTCACGACTCGATTAGATTTAAAATTTAAGTTTTTCTGTTGATTTGTACCAGAGTTTGATTGATTGCTATCCTTATTATAAGACTTAAAATTAGAAAAAACTTGAATTTGAAAAATAATAAATAAAATCATATAAATCAAGCCGTTATCGCAGTTTGAACGCCCCCTAAAACACCCCCATAAGGATCGACATGAGTTATGTCTATGAAAATAAAAATTATAATAAATTATATGAAATAAAGAGTAAACGCATTGCGAGTATAGAATTGAATTAACAATTAATTATATATGGATTCAGATTAGAGTACTCTATAATATGTGACTAAATATATAACATATGTTCGGATGAAATATGGAATTCAGATCATATGTGTCACACCTGAAGAATTATGAGTCGATTTTTCTGCTGGATATTTAAATTTTTTGATGTATTAACTCATTTCTCAGAATTAATTCGTATTATAATTCACGAAAAACTGATTTTTTTGTTTCAAAATAACTTAAAATAAAATTAATTTAAATATAGAGTAAATCAAAGAAAAAAATACTATTTTTTGAGTGAATTTAAATAAATTGTTTTTTTTCTATTATTCAAATTATGCAGACTTTCTGACTATTAATGGCATAATTACTCTTTACTCAAGTAAACTGAACTATACCTGAATAGTTCAAACTTCAGTATATCTTCTCTTAATTATACGCAAAGTTAATGTTTTTATATATAATTTAATTAACTATAGAATAGTGTCAACGACTGACAGCCATCCCATGCACTTTTTAAAGGCTTATAAAAGTTACTTGACACAATTTATTTAGAGAAATATCAATAAATGGACTTTAGCTAGGCAAAAAGTCTAGCATTGTAATTAACTGGGTACAGTTGCTGCATAAAACTCTGAAAAAACAACAAGAGTAATCGAAACAATTTTGATTTTACTTTCTCCCTTGGCTATCCCCAGTTAACATTAGCAATGGGTCTAACCATTAGGTGTATCTGAACTTGTTTTCTATGGAAATATTTTTGTCATTTTCTTTGTATTTATTTTTCACACTTTATCTCATTTTTCACTAATCTATTCGTGAGATTCACAAACCTTTTTCAACTTTTGACTAAAAAAACCTTATTTTCAATACCCATTAACAGCTTATCGGCAAAAGTGGTCAAACAGTACTCGATTTAGTGATGCCTATCATTAAAGACTTGTCACTAAAGAGTCCAACCATTCGTCTGCTTGAGTCCGATGTTCTCGTCGATGAAGAGGAGTCGGCGACTCTCCTCGAAGGCGAAGACATTACTGTTTTTGATCAACTCATGGATACAAACAATTTGATTGGTATTTGTGTTTGTTTTTCAGTAGTTTTTACTTTTATTTCGTTTGCATTTCTTATCAATTAATTCGCATTTATTTTCCTATTTTTCCAATGAATATGACTTTTAGATAATGAAAACGAAACTCGTTTTGAAATAATTGAAAAAATATTGTTAACCGAAAAGGAATTTAACCGAACCATCCAATCGGTGAAAGGTCTATACGAGAAGCCACTGAAGTAAGTCATATACAGAATAGGATTTTATTTTTACATTTATATCAATATTAAAATTAATTTTATTAAAAATACTATAATTTCGCGATTATAAGCCGCAGCACAATTCAATTCTAAACAAGGCCTTTTTGTATTGAACAAAAGGTGAGCTTAACAATTGACCTGTAGTATGAATTTAGCAAGCATCAATTGGATTAGAGCAAAATTAATTGCTGCCTGAGTAAGGTTATGCACAATTAGCTATATTTTTAATTTTATAATACATTTACTTATATTATATTTCAGTATATTATATAACAGAGTATTTCCTGTACGGAAATGAACCCTATTTTCTCGATTCAATTAACGCACAAAACGTGTGTTTATAACTTATCATATGTTTCCATACATTCATATATTAATAATATTTTTTTGTATTCTATTACAAACGAAAAAAACTTTTTATTTATATTAATATTTATTGAAAATTATATTTTTCAACAGAAAATTATTGAGTATTAGCAACGATGAACACCGTTTGCTATTCGACTGGACAGAGTCCATATCATCCATCAGTTGTCTCATGCAATCAAAGGTAAGATTAAATTTTTTTTACCAAAATTTTTTATTTATATACAAGAAAAGTATATGAATTGCGCGCATAAATGGTTGAAAAAATATATGAAATAAATATAAGTAATGATAAATTAGTATTTAATTCAGCAATAAATACAAAAAGAGAACTATTCTTAGGAATGGTATGTCTGGTGAAAGTCATTTCACCCATAAATCTCTGTCCAATAAATTATAGATTTCTTTTGAATTTTACTTTATTTTTGAAGTCTTTTTTGTTCGTGATTTGTGCTGTGTATATGTGCCAAAAGATTATACTGTTTTAATAGATGCCTAATATGTCTGTTAATACCTGTGCAGACAGAAAGTGAACTATAATTTATAAGAATCGGTAGGAATGGTAGGAATAATATTAATAAATGTGTTGATATATAATATATCAAAGAAATCGATTATAATGTCTGAAAGTCACGCACTTTTTGCTCACCATTTGAGCATAGGTGCAATTTTTCTTTTGCCTGAACTCAATATTTTTTGCTAACACTCTTACTGTGCGGATGAAGGACTAAACTCAAGGAGAAAAGGGGTTTCAAAAATCGTGTATATCTTCTCATATATGATATGTTATGTAAAAAAATATAATTTTCATTATTATTCAAATTATATAATCGATGAGAAAAATAATTCTCTCTGAATATAAATACCATTTTTCTCATCAAAAAGAAAACTTAATTTATTCCTAATTATTGAGACTTTTTTAATGAATTCTTTTTGAATGAAATTCTGTTTGAAATGAAATATTCTGTTAATAAATGATTGAAATATTATAATATTTTTTATTTTGTTTAAACAATATCTCAAATAAAGAACAAAAGGATTGACACTTAGAGGTCAATAGGGTTACAAATAGTATATAGTATACTAACCTCAAGACTCACTGATTACATAATACAAAAAGTCAATTGAAAATTAGTAAAAGCCATAAAAGTGTGGAATTTATAACACTTTCTAATATATGAAAAAACATTTCATAACTTTTTGTTTTGTTCACAACTTTTTATATCACAAACACTCGAGACGTTTGAGTTCCAGTTTCGCCCACTTTTTTCTCTAACAAAACAAATGATTAACTATTTTAGGCTTTGATAATGAAATTACACTTAAGAAACACCAGAATTAAGTTTAGAGACTATTTTCAATTCTAATCTATAAAGACATTTACAGAGAAATACTCAGAAGAGTTGAGGCGTTAACCAAAATAATGTTTTTCTGCAAAAATAGTTATTTATATTCATTATTCTTAAGTCAAAAATATTTTGCATTTCTTTCACATTCTTTGTATGCAATCGAATAGAAAACAGATTTTTTTGTTTGACTTTTCTTTTGTGACTTTAATTATGAAATGATATTTTTTTTATTAGACTTTGATTTCATTTGTTTTATACTTTTCTATTCTGTAATATGTGCCGAAAATAATTTTGTTTACATACAGTATATCACGTTTTCATTATAATTATTATACAAATTCTTGAATTCAACTGAATATTAATTTTTGAATTTGTTTTGAAATTAATTTTTTGTTGCTTTATATGAATTTTGTTCATCGATTCTATGCTATGTTTATAAAGTTTTTTCTTATTGTATTCATTTATAAATAGTTTTTTAATTAATTTATTTTGTTATAAACTACTCGATCGCACACATAGTTCGGAATCGGATCGGAATAATTGAATTGAATTTCTTATAATTTATATTTAAAGTAGAATTTTATTCAATTCTTATTCATTAAAATTAGATTTCTATTCAATTGATTCAATGATAAAATCAATTTAAAAGAAAAATAAAAAATTCAATGACTTTTGTAGTGAACAGAAATGAGAATGAATTGAATACAAAAAAATAAAATAAGAATTATATTTCGATTGACTTTTTTGTTGGTTTTTTATAATTAGAAAATGGACTCAAATATAGATTAGATTAGATGTGTATGACTTCGAGGCATATCTTCTATTCATTGCTAAATTGAATTGATTTATAATTATTAATTTCAGCAAATAATATGCCCTTGCTCATGTTCTAATTAGATTCAAAACTAATTAGATCCTATTTGAAATATTTATTAGATTTTCATTCAAAATCTAAGGCATTAATCATTTTTCTTGATATGCGCAAGGGTTCCGTTTTATATTGTATAACAACTAGTTGAAACTGACCCTCGTGTATCTTGTATTGGGTATTGTTTTATCTTGCACAGTCCTTACATTAGGTACGTGTCTGTTTGTCAACTGTATATTTTACCTTGCTCACTATTTCGCACT
Source organism: Eueremaeus valkanovi (assembly GCA_034693305.1). NCBI lineage: Eukaryota > Metazoa > Arthropoda > Arachnida > Sarcoptiformes > Eremaeidae > Eueremaeus > Eueremaeus valkanovi. The sequence goes on along the minus strand of JAQIWA010001532.1, from coordinate 2,036 downwards.
AAACTAATAGCTCGATGATTTGCTAATTATAGAGGGATAGTATTTCTAAACTGTCTTCCTTGAACATATGGATTAAGTGTTAGGGTCAAATTATGGTTAATTTTCACCTGTATTCTATTGGTTTCCTTATATAGAGTGTATATTTTTATTTACAGTTGAGTTGATTCATAAAACGACAAAATACTATATTTTGCTGCAAACAAATGGCAGTAATATTTCGTACAATTCTTTCCGTTTAAATGTTAATTAAAAGATAATTATTAACACTTGAGTTGATTTGTTTGCCAAACAGTAGTAAACAGTTTTAACAAAAATGTTATAATATTTAGTTTATCACCGATTCTGTAGTCAACACACAATTGCTTTAATGATTCAATAATTATATATTTTATAGGAAATAGTATTTAATCGGTTGAGAGCTTCCGAAACAATTGGTTGCGAACTTTGAAATGTAATTAATGATTATCATTCAATCTTGGCTATTTATAGATCAATTATTACGGCTAATGCAGTTGAGCATGCACAATTTGTCTAGCATATAATCAAAATGTCTTCCTTGATGATAAATTGATCTTGTTAACTGATATTCAGCTATAGAAAGGACAGAATATGCGATATTCTGCACATTTGTATGTTTAAGAGTAATTTTGATTTCGATTATACCCTACTTATGGCCATCTCTGCAGCAAATGTCATAAATAGCTACTGAACTGAACTGTATTAATATATACACTCATTCAAGCGGAACACTTGTCTCCTAACAGTGCAAAAGTAAAATTCAATCACGTATTGGGTTAGAAAATATTTTTGTTTCCATACGAACACGAATTTAAAAAAAACCAAAAATTATTTTAAGAAAAAACAAAAACGAAAAAAAACTTTTTCTGATCATTACATTTGAGTACTGTATGAATCATCAGACAAATTATGTAATTATTAAAACGTTTTTATTCCAAAACAATAGATAGAAATTGAGTGAAGAAAAAAGTGAAGAAAAGTATAATTTTTTTTATAAAAAAAAGCTTTTATTTCTAACTTCACTAAAAGCGAGGCTAAAAAACAAATTGATTTTTTGTGTTCATTAAAAGCTTAACTTTCATCACAAAAACATAACATAATTTTTGAGCTTAATTACACTTTTAAGCGAAGGGAAGGGAAGGAAAAAAATTTATTAAAAGATGAAATTGTAATTAAAAATGTTTTAAAGTAAGCAAAAAAAATATCAATTATTTTGTCTCACGATTTGCTTTTAGGCAAATATTTTTATATATACTATAATTGCTTTTTATGGCTAAACGTATGGATCACTAAAGAAATTATTTCTATATTTTAAGACAACTTTTTTTTTATTGCTATTACTTTTGTACGCTATGTTAAGAGTGGTATACCATGTCTTCAGGTAAGTGGATAACTGGGCGACTGTGCCATCAGTGCTAACCTGTTGATCGCGTGCGTACCCAACAGTCCTTGGAATAAGTTTTTAGATTTTTCTTAAGATATTTATAGCAAAAAAAATATTTTTCTGTCCGAAAGAAAATATGTTTACGAATAAGTGGATTATAATTAAGAACTGTTGGGAAAGGGAGGAAAAGTAGTCAAAAGATCGATTGAGTTATAAAAATTACCTACATATCTAATGGACCAGCACTAATTAACACTGACTATCGAACAAGCTCATTTAAGATACTAGACATATAATTATGTTAATTATCTTTGCGCTACTGTATTAATATTAGCAAGTTTATATTTTTGCACCTGTCTTGACAACCTTGTCTATCCCTGTTATAAGTTTAGCCATAAAGATGTTGTGCTATATTTCACGTAGACATCAGTTCTGTTGAATTAATTAATTATTTTTACTGCAAATCTATTTATCATTTTATCTATTTTTTTGCTCAAAAATTAACTTCTTTTTGATTGCAAACCATTCGTGAAATAAGTAGTCATTTGTTTCATTGCCTTAATTTATATTTGCCTTTGAAATAGTTTTTTATGCTTTGTATACGAAAATTGTTTTATTATTATTGTTATAACAA
>JAQIWA010001531.1:0-17831 GCA_034693305.1 Eueremaeus valkanovi | reverse complement strand
ATCTCTTTCTCTCTGTCTCTCACGCAGTGAGACATTACTCGAGATTGGGTTCAGTCCAGTGGTGACGGAGTGGTTGTGTTGTACTGACCTCCAGTCGGCGGAAACCAGACATCAGTTTTGCGGTATTGGCTGACCTCCTGAGTCGTTGGATCTCTTTCTCTCTGTCTCTCACGCAGTGAAACATTACTGAAGATCGAGTCACTCGGTGTGATCAGTGGTCGACAGACTGTCCAGAACCAGAGGTTCCGGAGTCCGAATCGTTATCAGGTTTGGAATCGATGTTATGTCTGAAAAGTAGAGCAGAATTTGATTAAGTATTGGCTTTGAATCGAAATACAATTGCAATTCAATAGTAATCAATAGATTCTCGAAATCATCGCTAATCTGAAGACATAATTGACTGTCGTTTCAGTCGATTCGAAACCCATTCGACTAATAGTTTCAAAATTTGATATTTTCTCGAAAATAATTGATTTATTGTTAGTTTGAATTCACTGTACTTTTAGTTCGACAAACAATTGGAACAAATTTTGTAAAGATTTACAAACGATAGACAGAAATCATATTTATATTACTTTATTGAAAGTTTCAAATACTTAACAATACTTTGATTTTAACTGTTTTTGAAATTCTTTATTATTATTCAATTGGTTTTCAGACAACAATCGTTTGAATTCTATTGGATTCCAAAATTTCTTATTAACCCTCATTTGAATGATATATTGGTTCAAATTCATTCTGGATACATCGGACAAATTAAGAGCAGGGTCATTTCATGTGAACAGTTAGTGCGATGAGGACAGTGAGAACTCTAACAGAATTTCAAATACAACAAGCACGAACGTTATTACCAGCGAGTATACCAAGGATCTAATGGTGATAATTTTGACCATTAGAAGATAATTGGGTCAAACGGTATTCATATCTATGAGCATTTAGCTGTACTAACAATGACAACATTGTTGAAAAATTTCAAATTTTTGAAAAACTTCAAAATCTAAAAATGAGTATAATTTTCAAAATTTTGAAAATTTTTACAACAATCGTGCACAGACAGACGGACGGACGGACAGACAGACACCTTCTCAAGAATATAAGCGAGTATACTCGCTAAAAAGTACCTGAGCTCTCATTTTATGAATATCAGTGACAGAAACATAATTTAAATGACGACTAAACACAAAAATACAACAAATCTGTATTTATCTGTAGTAACACTGCTTTAGCTGTACTAGCAATGAGAACATTGTTGAAAATTTTCAAATTTTTGAAAAACTTAAAAATCTAAAAATCCTTATTATTTTCATTTGAAAACTTTCACAACAATGGTGGACAGGCGTACATACGTACGTACGGACAGACAGGTTCTCAAGAACATAAGCCAGTATTCAGAGCTAATAAGTTATGATTGGTTTTAATTATAATTCATAATTATTATGATTAAGATTACGGATTGAATAACTAAAATGCAATGCATGTGCGCTCACTCATAATCTTCACCTAATTCTGGAACATTTATTGTCTGCTCGCGAATAAGTTCAAGGATTTGTTTAGATGAAAGAACAAGGTCATTGATTTTATTAATAATCAGATTTAATTGAATAATAATTAATACAGGAATGAGTCGTAAAACACATTGAATGCACTCAAGGAATCGGTTTCTCTATAATTAATATAAAGACTAAAGAAATCAAAATATATTTTGTGTCAAAAGATTAGAAAATGATTTATAAATTATTATTACATTTATCTTAAGATCATTTTTAATTAAACAGAATTTTGAAAAACATTTCATTAAATGTTTTGAAAAGAATTTTATAATATATTTAGAAAATTCTGATTCATATTATTGTAGAACTTATTACCAATCGATGAACGGCTCGTCCTTTGGATTGCTTTCTGTTTTAGTACTTCTCTGGTATTCATAGCTTCCGATTAGTCTGTAATTCAAAAGTTCGTCCGAATTGTCGATCAATTCATTGCAAATATTATTTGAATTCTTCCTAAAAATCGCAATTTGTGTACAAAAGCCAACACTTTTGGAGTGAATGGGAGGCTCTCCGACACCAGTCGTCGAATAACTATATTCCGGGTATTTCTCGCAAATAGTATGACACCAATTGTCAAACTCTTTGCGCGTCCACTCGAACTTGTGGTCCCAGTGCCGCAGTCTTGACGTCTGTTTCAGTTGTGGGAACAATACGTTGTATTCTATGTTTGGAGTCGTTATGACAACTATTTTCGGTCCAATGAAACCGAATATGTTTTCGACTAATTTCGGCAAAAGATCACTCTTTAAGTGTTCGATCAGTTCTATGCAAGTGATGGCATCGAAACCTTTGAGTCGACTGTCCTTTTCGGCGACACTTCCTTTGAAAACATCAATTCTAAGCTCATTGTGTCGTCCGAATATGAAATCCCAGGCCAGAGGTCGGGCTTCGTATTGGCAATGTTCTAATGAGAAGTCATCGCAATCTATGCACGCAATCAGCGAAACCTCTTTTAACGGCTTGAGTCGACGCAAAAGCTTTCCTTCAGCGCACCCGAAGTCAGCTATTTTGGTGCAATCGATGGCTTCACTAAATATCTGAAACACTTTTTCATAGCGTTGTATATAAAGGGGTGGATTGAACTTAATGTCCGACTCCGAGGACATCTCATTCTCGTCTTCGTTTGCCGTCATTTCCGTCAATACCTGAATGTCTTCTCTATTCAAATGAAGTTAAGCTCAAAAGCGGACAAAACTCTTAAAACAATATTAATTATTACTAATAACACAAACGAAACGAATTGACAAAAAGTATTGGGAATTGAAGTTTAGTTTTGTTGAGAAATGTTTTGTTCATTCGTTGACTCAATTATAATAAACAATACTTTTGAGTCAATCATCAGTGAAATTGTGTCATTTAGACCGAGCTCTGGGCGTAGTTCTTGGTCTCAAGTATTTTGGTGCCACACATCGCACAAATGCCTTTCTTGTAGGCACAGGCTATACAGTGGATCAGAACCAGAATATATATGAATTAAAGAGAATATTATTGATTGGATTGAGTGATACGAGACATACATTGGCAGTAATGGGAACCGATTTGATGTACTTTCTGTTTACATATCTTACAGGTTTCGAACTTAGCGTACGGCGAGAATCGGGACTTCTTTGAGGTCAACGCCTTGTTCTCATTGATAGCGCGGCCGCCACTCTCTGCACAGACAGATAGGACAGACAGACAAACAAATAGATTGACAGCAATTCAATCAATGCATTCAAACCAATAATTCAATGCAAATACCGGTCGTATTCCTGGCGCCGGACTTCCAGGTGTCGGGTGTTATGACTTTGCCTATGGGTTGACACAAATGAATGCAATCAATGGTCAGTACATTCAATACATTCTTATAAATGAGACAACACTTCCATATATTTACCCAATTTTTTCTGACACTTATCGCAAACCATTTTCTACTCAATTGAATGCATTTGCGATCAAATCAAACGATTTTTCGCTCAACTGTTGATCCGATTGACTACGAATTGAAACTGATTTTTAAAAAAATGGCAAAAAATTATTTAAATATTAATTAATTAATAGTAAAGTAAGGAATAAATTGTTGAAAACGTATGAAATATGAGTAAGGCTGGTCTTATGTAAGATTTCCAAATTGAGTCAGGGTGAATCAATGCTATATATGAGCACTTAAACAACGTTACACTTAAGTCAATACTTTATTTCTCCTTAAGTTATAGTCGAATCCAAAGCATACGTCTGTAACACATGTTTGCAATCAATACTCTCTTATATTATGTAATATTGTTTTTGAATAGAAATATATTTTATGTTTACAAACAAAAAGAGTTAAACGTTTTGATTGGTTAACACTTTTCACTATTATTTCTCTTTGTTTTTAAAATCAAAATACTTTTAAATTATTTTAATTTTTATTCAATTCTTATATATTTTTATAAAACAATTAACGATTGAATGGATTCTGAATCCAATATAAGCCAGAGTTCGCACAAAAGGACAGAAATTCCCAAATTCTATGAAAAGGTTTGCAAAACAAACGAATTGATTGAGAATTCAATGAAAATATTAGAAAATATTTGTCATCTTTTCATAGATTCCGGCAAACGATGACTCACTGGCCAGTCGTGTCCGCGAAGAGGCCCGGTTTGGAAGAGAGCACTCATGAGTGACATTCAAGACATTAATTGATTTCTTATTCTATTCTCTATTCAGAGCAATGTTTTTGCAGAATATGAGCAGAAGTTCGATAGAAAACCAAGAATTGCAGGTTTGCACACATTTTGCCCCCTTTTGACCCCCTTTTAAGGGTATTTTAATTATGATTTAACTCCTAATTAACAGCAATTGTGGGTATTGTTAGAGAAGTCGTGTTCGCAGACATCAGAGATTTGTGATAAACAACGAATCGATTACTTAGAGTTCAAAAGGATTTGTGGTTTACTTGAATCCCAATCCAAAGCAAAGTTAGTTTCAAATGAATACAAATCCAATACTCAATGCTATAATGACTGTCCGATCGAACAGAGAGTACTTTACGGCCACTGTATTCGCTAAACTGCAGGACAACGACCCGAACGGAAAGATTTCAATTTTGAATTTCTTTAATTATGTTATGAGGAAAGTGTGGTTAAGACAGACCCGAATTGCCCTCTCTTTGTATGACATCACTGGACAGGGATTTCTTAAAGAATCGGTAAACCTGTTGACTCACTTTGCGTTCTGCACTTTACTCAACAATATATTGAATTTGTTTATAGGATTTGGAGAATTATATCCAGGAATTGATTCCAACTCTATCTCAGGTGATATTAGTTTTTATTTAAACTATTTTTTCTGAGATTTTATTAAAAATGCTGTGTTTTGACCGAAAGCTGGACTCTTTGGACAAAGCGTTCCACCCGTTCTACATCTGCATAGCTGTCCGCAAATTCTTCTTCTTCTTGGATCCGCACAAACACAACAAAATCAAAATATTAGACGTTTTGAGCTCTGGTTTTCTCGACGACTTACTCGAAGTACTCATTCATTCATTCATTCATTCAGTCGTTCATTCATTTGATTGTAATTTTGTTTCAATTCTATCATTGAATAGCTTCGCGACGAAGACCTCAACAAAAGCCGAGAAGAGGCCAATTGGTTCTCCGCTACAAATACTCTCCGTCTCTATAGTTCTTACTTAAGGTTTGAATAGAATATGAATCGAATGACTCATAAGTGTGTGAATTATTGAACTATAGGTTAGACGAAGACCACAACGGAATGCTATCCAAATCGGAACTAATGAAGTGAGTCTTCCCTTTGTTTCTCAATCTATTGATGCGATTGTTTCAAAACGACTAAACTGTGGCAAACTGTGGCACAGGTACGCAAATCTGACCAATATATTCATTGAACGGCTTTTCGATGTTTGCATTACTTATGACAAAGAGATCGTGAGTTCACTCAAACGTATAGACAATTAGTCTTAAACTTAATTATAAATCGATTTCTTTTTAAAGGATTTCAAGACTTATGTGGATATAGTGTTGGCTCTGGAGAACCGGAAGGAACCGCAGGCCATATACTTCTTCTTTTCGATTCTGGACCTCAAAAGCCTTCGATATATCGATTCGTTTTGTATAAAATACTTCTTTAAAGCAATTCAGGAACAAATGAAACTTCAAGGACAGGAACCGCTCGGATTCGACGACGTCTGCAATGAGATCTTCGATATGGTTCGGCCCGAACGGGTCGGTCGGATCACTTTCGAAGATCTCATTTCCTGGTATTCACACAAATACTGTATTCTCTAATCTAATGCTTAACTAAAGCCCTGTTCCTATGTTTGTGCTAATCAGCGGACAGGCGGACACAATCATCAACATATTGGTCGACATAAACGGCTTCTGGGCCTATGAGAACCGGGAACTACAGCTAAATGAAGTACAAGAAGAGGCAGAGGTTTAACGTTTATTATTCATGATTTTTGTAAAAATAAAACATTTTTTATACAAATTTTTTATCACTTATTCTCTGGAATTAAATATATTTTTTCAATAAATAAAATGAATAGAAAAACAAAAACAATTAGTTTTTTATAAAAATAGATAAACTTTTTGAAAGATTTGTGTATTTTTACAAAAGAGTTAAATTCGGATTATGTGAACCCTTTTTATTGCCACTATTTTCCCACACAATGACTGTATTGTCTGAATAGACGACATATAAGAGTTGATTGTCGTTCGAAAATGTAATACTGAAACGAAAGATCAGATTCACTGTAAGTATTGAAACTTTGCTTTGCTTTCAATTCAATACAAACCAATTGATGGCTAGACTTATGTCGGACTTGAGCTGTCGGACGGGCGCCAAATCCCAAGAACTCCACAGTTTTATATAGCCGTCGATAAAAGCGGTTGCTATGACGTTAACCGACAAGCCTTCCGGTGCTGTAGAATAACAAACTGCTGTTATCTGTTTGTCGGCCATCACTTGTCCGACCAGTTCTCCATTGATAGTGTGCACCGAAAACATGCTTTCCGTTTGAATACTATTGATCTGATGACTGACTGACACGATATCGCCTAACGTTTCACTTATGGCCAACAATTCGATCGGAAAGTTGTGTTTGGAAAGTGTGCGGACGTAACAGAACTGATTCAAATCCCAAACTATGGAAACGCCGTTCAGATCGCCAGTGACTGCGACTGTAAATGATTTGCTGATCGCTATTGACTTGACTGAAGTCGAGTGACCGTAAAGTGTTGTCTGCGCTCTCTTCAGCTCAATCTTCTGACTCGACTGCAATCGATTCGTAAGAATTTATTTATAAAACAATTTAAGTTCAGTTCAAACAAATATAAATGCAATTCAAGACATACTTTGATGGGCTGTGCGATCACATAAGCATTGATAGAACCGGAGGCGTAGCCGATGAGCAGAACGTCATAATTGGGAACCGATTTACAGAAAGTTACCTAAAATTAAAAATATAATAAAAATTTAGTAAAAGATTAAATAAACTGTTTATTCGTTTGAATACTTCATCCAAAAGAACGTTAGCGTAAGTGAAGGGAAGTGTCGACGACTCCAACTTGACTTTGATTGTGGAATCGGGATTAGACCACAAGAAGAGGGCCACAGATGTGATATATGAGGTATTAAGAAGTGCTCCGCCTTTTTGTCGGCTATAGGTTAGGAATAGACTAGAATTGGGAGGCATTGCGAAGACGTCGTTAGTCGACAGTGCAATCAATTGACTGATTCGAACGGAATGACACTTTTTATATAAGACTATAGGTTCCGGTTCGGCCGGAGAGCCCACATATGAGCCCCATTTGAGGCCAACCACTTCGCCCATTACGTACGGCGTTTCCCTCTCATTGGGTAACTGAACGTCTTGTGCTAATACTGGGTGCGGAACAGCAAACAATTGTCGCGGCATTTGTCCAAACGTTTTAATCATAGTCTGAATGGCCATACGTTTCAGCGGGTCTTCGATTTTTGAGGCATCCGTTCCGTAATAAGTGGACGGATGGAAGACATTGATGGCCTCAACGGCCGCTTTGCCCGTCTGTTTGAAGCCGAAGACCAAATCAATCCATTTGTGAATGTGTTGCGTCACGTGATTCGATTCGAGGGACTGGCGATTGATCAGAATGAAGAGTCGGGCGTTGTGTCTGCACCACACGGGCAGATGAACGTTGTGCACCCGTTCCCCGTTCTGGCGGACACCGAAATCGAAGTTCTCGTTATTCATCAGGAATTCGGGCAAAAAGAAAAACTCGGGAATCAGTTCCTTGAAGTCTGTGGTCGACTCACTGGTCGCCAGTTTCCAAGACGTGGCCATTGAATGGAACGTACGGTCAGGGATGTCGAAGTTGTTGTCCTGATAGTTGAGGAACATCTGGGTATAGGGCGGCAGACGGACCAAGAAGTGTAGGACAGTTCCGCTGTTGCTGTAGTGGGCCCCGTAGTGGAAGGGGGCGGTCGTGGCGGCCATGACGTACTCGCCATTGTCTGCATTCCTCTCGTACTCGTTCTTCAGGTAACTGTACTGTTCGAGGTAATACTTTTCTCTTCCCTTCTTCTGAATGGCCATCGGTTTCGATAGGTTTCTGAAAGAGTTGGCGTCTCTTAAGTCGAGGACCGGATTCTCATAATCGGCTAAAATGACCGGAAATATCGGGTATTGCATCAGATCGTTGAAAGTCCTTCCGCTTATTTTGTTCAGATGAGTCAAGTACTCGAAGTTCGCTATTTGTCTCTCTCTCCACATTTGGGTCAGGGCTACCAAACTCTTGCTTTCGGACAGATTCGGCAAATTCTTGTTCGACATAATCTGGTTCTGAAACTCTTCGCGCTCTCCGTTCGACTCGAAGCCAATCAAATACGTTAAGCCATTCGTAAGGAATATCTCCAAAGCGTTGTTCTGTAACTGATGTCTGCGCTTAAGGATCTCTTGGATCTCATCGAACGGCAAGACTTCTGTTTGGATGAAGTTATCGATCGAACCGTTCGTATGTTTGGCGTCACTTATGAAATGAATGCAAGAATTACTGATCAGTACTTCTCCCGGAAATTCTTCGTCCGGTGTTATGACAGACGCCTTCGACGTATAGGTTATCCGTTCGTTGGCGTGAAGTCTGTCGATCAGAGCCGAAGAATCGGAGGAATCGGTGTTAAAAATATAGGACAACAACTGTTTGGCCGCTTTGCGAGTCTTGCCGTTCGTGAAGAAGCGATTGTCGACATTCAAAGAGCATCTCTTCATTTTGCGACGGATACGGTTCGGCGCTTCGATCGGGTCCAGTGACCAGGAGTTCGGGTAACAGTCCTCGAAATACCAGACGGCCTTCTCGTGCGTCAACTGGTCCACAATCGACTTCCAGGCCTTCTGAAGCATAAAATTCTTGATCCGATCCTTTTTCAAGCCATACATATATTGTTTGCGTTCTTTGTTCTGCGCCTCGACTACAGATCGGGTGACAGTCATCGCTATTTCAATCACTTTCCGACTCATTTGCTTCAATCGATTCAAAGTCCGATCTTTTTGTGATTCAATAGTTTTGTCGCAATTCTTCTCCAATTCGGACAATGTCTCAAACCATTGGCTAATCGTTTCCTTATAGTGTTTATCGGAGAAAGTGGTGGACTGGGAGTCAATCAGTCGAATCAATTGATGCAAATCTTTAATCTCTTTGGAATCGATGAGAGCGTCGATCAAATCGAGAAGAAATGCTTTGAAAGTGTGTCCGAATTCGTCACTCGATTTGACTAAATGTGCGAAACAACTGAATGATGTGATCAATGAAATACTGAAACGTCTGTCTTCTGAGGACTGTAGCGGACATATCAGGTATAAGACAAGTCTTGATATCTGACACCTAATCGTTTCCCTACAGTGCCATAAGATATTGACCCAAAGGCTCTTCTTTTTATTACGCGAGCCCTCAGTGTATATGACTTCCATTATTTGTGACATTATGTGTAGAATACTGCGCGAAAAGTACTTTTCCTTTTCGTTTGGGAGACAGTCTTCGCCTTTAAATATGAAATAAATTTTCAGTTAATTACATAAAATATTGAGTTTTGAGTCAAATCTTTTGAAATACCTTTGAATAGAATGAAATCAATAGCTTTTATGATCAAGTCTTTGAACCGATCGATGATTTCTTTGCTTTGGAGCTGTATTTTAGTCGAATTGTTTCGAATTCGTTCCGAATTATCGAAACTCGTGAACGAAGAGGAGTCGAAGTTATCGACGGTATTGCCGGTAACGGATCCGCTCTCGTAGTTCTCTTCTGGCACTGCGAACATATTGAGGAACAGTTCAGCCGTATTGGCACCTATTGGGCGACAATAGGAGTCATATTAAGAATAAATCATTTGTTGAAGCATTGAATAACAAACCGATCGCTAGTTTAGAGCTCTTGTGAGGAATGCTTTTGGTCTCGTCTGCAATGAACTGAATGCAGTCGAACGCCGACTCGAACAGTGCGATCTGACATTCCCTAAACGCCAGTTTGTTGTCAGACAATACCTTTCTCTCCAATACTGTGAAGAATTGCAATGCATTGCAAAATATCTGATGATTGTTAGCACCGGAAGCAAAGAAGAATAGGGCAGAGAATTCACGTAAAATACAATAAATGTCTTCATTGACCAAATCTTCTTCGTAGCCATCGATTGTGTCAACGGATCGGGTCTTAGAGTTCTTTTTATAACAGAAATGATTTAAAATGACTTTCGCGAGACATTCGAGTAATCCGTTTTCATAGAGTTCTCTTAAGAAGGATGTGTTGAACGAAGACATAATCCGATTGAATGTCTGCAACGCGTTGTGAGTCAACGATATGTCGAAAATACATTTCGGAAGTATTGCGAACAACGGCACAAACAGATCGGTTTGGGAGCCATTGAATACTCTCTTCACTTCGAAGGTGTCGTCAAAAGTGAATTCCGACAAATCGTTTGCCTCTAATATGATTCCAAAGCATATGTTCATCATCTTCGCTGAGGCCGGGTATCTGTGCAACTGATTGGCCAATAATTGGAAGCCCTTTGTTCTGATGAACTGATTGATGACATCTTTGGTTTTGCATCGTTTGATACACATATAGAGTGTAGTCATAACACACTCTCTGACCCGAAAAGACTTATTATTGGCCAAAACGATCAGGTATTCCAATTTGATTATAGGTCCGACCACTTTGTCCAACACGTCGTCGTTCAATGTGTCGATTATCTCACCGATCAGTCCTATCAAAGCGGCAGTCATTTGGTCGAGACAGTCGTCCACCACTTCATCGGTCAGTGAGATCTCCTCTTCAGATATGATCTCCCATTCCTCGACATCAATGGAATCCAAGTCCAATAAACTGGTTCTTCGGGACCCGAAGTCCATATCGATGTTCCAAACGGACGGAAATAAATAATAGAATGAATTCCGGGATTGACTGACGAAAGCCAACTCTGCCTTATGTAGTAATAGCACGCAATCAAACACTTCGCTCAGCAGTGATATATCCGGAGGCCTTCCGATCAGTGTCTTCAGAATCTTCAGCACTAATACCAACGAGTCTTTTGTCAAATGAAGTTCTTTTCTGTGATTCAACTGAATATACATTTCTTGAATCATTTGAAGCATTGTTTGCAAAACATTTGATTTTTTCATTTGAAATATATTAAAGTTTTTGTAAGGATTTGAATACGAAATCAGAGACAATAATATTTGATAGAAGGCTTTGGTTGTGTTCGGGTTCCTGTGCCAGGCCTTCCATGAGCTGATGAGTGTTGCGATGCCTTCACTCGATGTGATTATAGCATCCGATTCACAACTACTGATCGAAAACTGAACGAAATTTCTTAGCATTGATTGAGAGATAACTGCTTTTGGATTCTCTAATACTAGTGCAATGAGTGACAGTCCGTCGTATTGATTGAGAAACATATCCCTGTGCTGTACGTGTGAATCGAATACTTTTAAAAGTATTTCCAAAGCTTTTGATTGCATTTTCTCATCACTTGTTGTGTCGATAATATGTGCGAACAGAAACATAAATACGCCGATCCCTCCGGCGTCGGACACAGCCTTATGTACGCCATAGTAGAACTGTTGGTTCGTTTGGCCGAATTCAAGCACTTTGTGTTCAGTTATCTCTAAGTCATTGCCATTTGATTGCGATATGTTTGACATAAAGCGCATTGAAGTCATTGGAAATGATATTTTCGTTAGATTTGGAAGATATGAAGAGCTATTGGATGCGACCAATGCTTTCGGGTATATCAAGAATTGGTCGCTTTTGATCGGTTTGTATACAATCATTATATTCTCCTCTAAAATACGACTTTTGTTCGATTGAAACAACTCGTAAAAAGTGGTGAAGAGGTCGACAAAGTTCGAGTCCGACAGACATTTCGGTATTATTAGTGAAGAGTTGTTGTCATTGAGTCTGCAGTGAGAATATGTACTGAAATCAGATCCCAAACAGTATAAGTAGAGCGTAGACTCCAATGAGAGGGTCGACCGAAATAACATGAAATTTCCAGTTTTCCATTGAAGGGCACTGTTATGTATGCTTCCCAACAGAATAGCTACCGATTGCGGGTATTTTGGGATTACATTAGTATAACTCAGTTTAACTGATTGTTCACTTATGCCATCAATGCTTTGAGATATGGACAGAGAGGAAGACGACCTCTTCAGGTAGACCTCTTTGAAGTTGAACCGCAAGAGATGCCATTTCCCCATAAGATCCCCAATGTTTGACTGTATGTCTTCTGAGTAGACATTGTTTTTGCCGTTAATTAGTTTACATATTCTGTACACAAATTGTGTGAAATGAAAGTCAAACCAGATTTCAATAGTTGTCGACTCGAACGCTATGGATGTCAAGTGAACTCTAAAATCTTGGTTTCGATTAAAGCCTTTGTTTTCATTATTTTCGTTTGAATTTTCTTTTTGGTTGAAAAACACAATATTTTTATCGAAATAAACCCAAAAAGCGATCGAAAATGTTTTGCACGAAGTGTTGAACACATCGTCTGTTTTGGGTAATGGCATTGCAATGGCGGCCGAACTCCAACTCATTTGATTGGGTTTAGTGTTGGAATCGTAGGCAATCGAGTGTCGCATTTGGGCGACACTGGAGGTTAGAATCGGGTTTTCCGGATCCAGCGATGAGACCAGAATGGGTTCGATTGGGAAAGTGTGGCAATAAAGTGGTCGCCAATTGCTTTCGGAGCTCCTGTTGGACAGCATTTGGTGCAAAGCATTCAGACATAAGTCCGGTTGAGATCTATTGTCTTTGAATAAATCAAAAAACAATTTCAATTCAACGGAACTGATCCGGAAATGGGATATCTCTACGAATAAGTCCAGAATCGCCGACTGAACAGCTCTGGACTCTCGGCCACCGTTTTTAAGCAGATTATTGAATCCGTTTAGTAGTAATGAATTGAAATTGATTTCATACAAAACCTCCAGATTTTTGGGATTTTCTCTGCAATACTTCACGAGTTTCTGTATAATGGATGACATATTCTGCAGATTTGTCTCATTACTGGTCGAGTCCTTGTGTGAGCTCAAGAACTCAATGACGATACGACACAACTCCGCGTATTTAAAAAACGGCAAACTTTTTGTTGCTTTAGAACTACTGTTCGGATGAGTATTCAGATTAAGTAAACTATTATTTGATTCCATACTTTCGATGTCCGCGTCGTAACCACTATCACAGCACTCGTCCTCTTCTTCTGTCGAATCTTTGTTTGAATTCTTTGAATCTTTTGAATAGCATTTGGTTTTTGTTTTACCAAAAGTCGGGAATATATTGGACGAGACCTCAGATATATTGAGCGAACAATTGATTAAAGTGTTGAACAACTGAATCAATGGATTTTTGTCGCCGTTATAGCGATAGTCATCCAGTTCTTTGATCTGGTGTTTCACTGAAGACATTATTTCGTTCTTATCTATTAGTGTCTCACTTGTGGACAGTCGGAACGGACACAGTTGTAGGCAAACGGGAAGTAATAACTCAATTATGTTTATCAGAGTATTGACCCAAAGAGCAGATTCTTCTGAATATAAATTTGATTCTTCCGTAAGATTCGTGGATTCAGTGATTTTTTTGATCAACACATCCAATGAAATAATGAAAAAATTATAGATGGAGTCAATTAAGCCAATCGAAGGACTCTTTATATAATCTGAATATTGCGTCGAAATATTGACTAATTTTAGATTAATTGACCACAAATTGGATACGTATTGCAACTGATCGATGAGTTGTGCACTCAATTCACAATCAGAAACATTACTAACATTTTCGCAGTTAATGTCGTTATAGTTCTCATTCAATAAATTGATTGATTCGAGACTAGAGTCGAGACTATTAAGAGTGTTGTCGACAAACAAACGCTTTATTTGCAAAACACATTTATCGGTGTCTTCGCAAACAATATCCAAAAATGTTGATAAAGAGCTAACGTTTGTATCAAAACAAATATCGTTTTGATTTATATTTAAGTAATTATCGGTTTCATTGATAACAAGCACTTCGAGTACATTAATAGCGAGCAAACAATTATCTCTGTTTCGTAACAGTTCTCTCAGATTCGTGAGTCCGCCTAAACAGACAAACATTTTGGCGACACTCGTGTCGCTCACCGAAGAGCCCATCAGTCGTAGCAATAGTTGCATAACGTCTTGAGGCGTGTCTTTCGAGAAAAATGAGGGCATTATTACGTATTGGAAGACAAGTCGTTTTGTGCTGTCATTGCAGTAATGGATTAGATTCCAGAGGTGTTTGGACACAGACTGACGCACCGACACATCTTTGCTGTTCAGCAATAGTTTGTATTGAGTCGAGAAGAGCTCTTCTCCTTCAATGCCACAGTTGTCTGCACTGGTATTGTCGGTGATATAGCCGTCACTGAGCGATGAATCCTTGAATCCGTTGACGGCTTTGGAACTGATTTGCAAACTCTTGTAATTATATTCACAGTATTGACAGCTCTGGTGATTGTCGTTCTTCTGATTCCTCACATTGTGTTCAATGATTTTAAAAATTTCTTTTCGTATAAGTGCTGACTCAGTATTGACACAGAATTTCAATAAACTATTGAAAACACTACTGAAATCACAACAACAGGTGATAATTGAGTTAAGCGTTTGACAAACGAATAGTTGAATTGATTCCGACTTTTGTGTGAAAACAATCGAAAGCATCAAATGATAGACAGAAGATATGCAACAAAACGGATACTTATTGGATGTGCTGTGTGATACCTGAGTGCCCAGAATACTATTGTGATGACTGAGCACTGGACTCAAGTCGCACTTGGAATGTCGTTTGCGCGCACACGTCGATCGGTGAACGTAGAGTAGTTTTGCCCTTTGCAGAGCTGTTATCAGTTGCTTCAGTGCAGCCACTATTGGCTCCATATCAGACATAAGACTCGATCCGTCCGTTACTATATATGCGAGCAATCGGTTCGCACCTAAACTCGTGTATAATCTAATCAGCTTTAAAACAATAGCGTATTCTTTAGTATAGTTCAGGTATTGGCAAACACTCGTCAGAAGTAATAATAGTCCGCAAAACAAATCACAAACTTCTCTATTGACGTCATACTGACGTAAAGCCGATAAGTGTTCCATCACTTCGATTAGTCGCTCACAAAGTCTAATGTTCTCAAAGAGTTTGACCCCAGAAGTGGTTCGGCTTAACGTACAGCAAGAGATGAGCAAAAGGTTTTTGGCTCTACTCATGACCGGCACTAAGAGCTGACAATTGCTTTGATTAACCAATTTGAACAAATAGACGATCGAAGAGCTCAGCTCTTCTGCGATACAGTAGGAGACGCGCGGAACCAGACTATAGAGTTCGGTCACATTGTCCTCCTTGAGGAACAACTGCTCATAAATTGCAAACTCAGTCAGGATTTCAACAATACATGAAAACAATTCAATTGTATTCGCTTTCGATATTTGTTGCGACTCTTCTTCACTCTCGAGACTCACCTCTTCTTTCGTGTCTTCCTTGTCGTCGATCGGATCGTTTGAATCCACAGACGAACAGATATTGTCGTAATTATTGATATCCGATATATGGATGAGTGAAGTCTTGTTCAGATGAATGTTATATAACTTTATTTCCGAGTCTTCGCTGTCCGACACCTCTTGACTCAGAGTCGACTGAAACCTATCGACCGATCGTTTAGTCTTAACCCAAGCCTTGACTTTTGAAGGCGAAAGGGTTTCCTCGAAATTGGGTTTGAATTGAATGCAACTCAATGTTAGGAAACACTCGCCAATCGATCGGTGCGTTTGGCAGCCAATGGGAACCGGATTTGCAGTTATATCACAATTATATCCATTCATTTGCTTCTCGTTTATAAGGATTGGCAGCAAATGCACCAAAAGGTAAGAGAGCTCACAGTTATAGAGCAGAGCGTCGTTCCGGTTGAGCGCACGGATCACTTTAATCAGTTTCCAACCGATGTCTTCGCACATGTAGTCTATGATAGCACTGGAATCGTCGTCCGATTGTCTCAATTGGGAGCACACGTTATGGACGTCTGTTATGAACTCATTGATCAAAATGTTGCCAATGCTTACGATTACAGACAACTCATTGGATTCGCAGTCAATCAACGAATTGTTTCTGTTCTTCACTAAACAGTAGTCAAGAAATCCATTCAATTGTTGTCTCTTTTCCTATGGTTTCAGAAAACAATTAATTAATTTAATTAAGAAAATGACCGAAAAAAGCAAAATAAAGAGAAAAATAAAAACAAAAATTATTTTTGAAAAATAGTAATAAATAAACGATTTTTAATGAAATAATTTATTTACAAAATTAAGTTAAATTGAATTAAATTTAATTGAATTTTAATTAACGAAAAAAAGTTTTGACATCAAGAGTGAAAATGAAAGTAAACTGACCTTCGCCTCATTGAGCGGACAATTAATGTATTTAATCCACAACTTCTTCATCCGATTCATTGTTAATCTGTATTTCAAACTATAATTCAATATTTGGAGCGAATATTAAATACATTTTTATATTTAATGTAATTTAGTGTCAAATAAATGAATGATAAAAAAGATGACAAACTCTGCAGAAAACTAAACAAATGTTTGCATTCAATGCTTAAACACTTCAGAACAGACAACACATAAATGACGTACAGTTTTGTAATAGTGTTTGCAAACCATTCACTCTTTCATTGCATTGTTTTTGTATTGAAATTGCAATGAAATGCTATAAATGTATGAAAGCCTTAATCGTATTACTTAGACATTATTGGTGTTGAATAAGGAAAGGGCTAAAAACAATCCGGAATATGTGATGCAATCAATTCAAACTTTATTTTCCTATAAAACTATTTTCAACTCTTTTTATTAATAACTTTATAATGAATTTACAATACAATCAGTTTTGATATGAATTGTCTGATCAAACAATGCAATCAAACTTTGCTTTAATTACTTAATAATGAGTTCATAAATCATATGAACATTGAATTGAAAATAGATTTAAACAGAGATAAAAGTCTATTGAAAAGCACTTACGAATGTAATGTACTGTATGTGCTTTTGCACTACAAACGATAAACGATCATGGTTAATTAGATGTATTTGCACTAATTGCTATTTTGCACTCATACAGTATAACTTATACATTAATATCTCTGTACTCTTATATGATTGCAATAACAAAAGCAATTTATTTATATAACAAAAGCAAAGCCAATGGAAAACATTTGAACACTTATTCAGCGAATTCGTGACAAACTTTTTATGTTTTATGTGGTTATAAATATACGGGAATATACTGTAAATGTAGAGCCAAACAGAATCCCCGGTGTATTTGAAACTATTAGTGCAGTGTTTGCATTGAACTGCAGTACACTTTAAGGAAACAATGATCTGAAAAGAGTTTCACTTTCTAGTGAACAGCAAATGATAATCAATATAATAGAAAATCAAATAGAGTTCAGATAATACAATATGAATACAGTATTAATGCACTGCAAGTCCATTGATATGCCAATTGTTTTCATTAAATTTTATGGTTGACTGCACTTAATGGGAGATAAACTTAATTTATTGGAAAACATTGGTTAGGAATAACTTTATGTTATTATAGATTCTTATGAGACTAATCGCTGCACCTCTGGTCGGCACTGGCATCTAAACTATTGATTTTGATTGTATGAAAGTTTGTCAAAGAATTAAATAATAGTTTTGTTTTACACCAGATTGTAGTCCAGACCCGATAGACGGACAGTGCGTATAGAAAATGAATGCATTCT